>JASDQU010372213.1:16403-26958 GCA_032191745.1 Picea mariana | reverse complement strand
ATTGCAACTCTAGATTCCTGGACTCCTCGAGTGGGATATTTTCTATCTAATCTCTGTTGAATTATAGAGAGGGAAGTGGGATAGCCTGAGGGAATGTGTGGCAAAGAAGGGGATCCCATTCTTTAGGTTATGCAGGTTGAGGGGAAAAAGAGATGGTGGGTTGGAATTAGCTATGGGAGTTAGTTGTTGAGAAGGGATAATAGCCAACCTTAGGGACCACCATATCTTGTGGATTCATAGCCCCAACTTAGGGGTGACTTGCTGTTGATAAATGGAACAAAAATTCTATGGTTGGGAGGAATGTACGTCCTCTGCAATGGGTTGCATAATTACTAAGATAATTGTTTTTATTTGCTGTGTTTATTTATGTTAAATGATGATATAATTGTTGTGCAATTTTGCTTTGAGTTTGTTAGGTACCAGATCTATTATAATAAGAATAAAACATAAATACTGCATAAATACTAGCAGAACACCAAAATGTAGAGAACCACAATACCAAAAATGATACCTTTATTGATAGAAAGCAATGTTCACTTTTCCTCTTCGAGGAGGAAACCTCCAACATAGTAGCACTCTATTACAATAATCCTCAAGACAAAGATTTCTCATGCCTCCTACTCTTATTTATACTAATTCTATCTTCTAAAGAACATTCTAGAGGAAGATATTTCTAGAAGTAGAAGATTCTATTAGGTCTTCTTACATTGAATTGTTCACATTTATTAAATAGGCCTTTTTAACTAATGTCAGCCTTTATTACATGGAAAATATATTATTCTACCTACATGATGGGTTAGGGAGGTTAGGTCCCTAACATGACCTCCCACTTGAAGAAAATCCTTGTCCTCTAGGATTAAGATGAGGAAATTGTTTCCAAATGGTAGCTGATTCCTAGATGTCATATTGTGGAGTTGTATCTTTCCACTGAACTAACACTTCCTTGATGGTGCACTGACAGAGACGACGCTCTCGCTGATCCAAGACTACTTGTGGCTACAACCAAATGAAACCTTCTTCATCCAACTTAGGGATACTGGTTTGAGTTTGGCACTTAGTTCCAATCAATTTCTTTAAACACGAGACATGAAAAACATTATGGAGCTTAGAATGCCTGGGTAGACATAATTGGTAGGCCACATGCCCCAATCACTTAAGAATTGTATAAGGACCATACAATTTGGGAGAAAGTTTCTGACAATGTTCAATTTTGAGTGAAGTTTGCTTATAAGGTTTCATATGAAGAGACACTTGGTCCCCTTCAACAAATTGATGTTCATAACGACCTTGATTTGCTTGTTGCTTCATGCAATTCTGAGCCATGACCAAATTTTCGTTGAGAGTACGAAGAATGGTGTCTCTGATTGTAAGAGTTTTGTCAACATCCCAAACCTTCGGGACACTTGGATTGTATGAGAGAAATGACAATGGATTTTTTCTATAGATTGCTTCAAAAAGAGTAATGTGAGTAGATGTACGGTAAGATGTGTTGTACCACCATTTAGCTAGGGGTAACCACTGAGCCCATTAATTTTGTTTGTTGGATGCAAAAAATCGCAAATATGTTTCTAAACACTTGTTGACAACTTCAGTTTGGACATCAATATGGGGATGATAGGTGGTGCTGAGATGTAATTGGGTTCCCTGGAGCTTGAAAAATTCTTGCCAAAAATTGCTGGTGAAAGTTGGATCTCTGTTAGAGACAATAGAATGAGGCATACCATGAAGTTTGAAGATATTATCCATGAAATTTGATCCACTGTGGATGCGGTGAATGGATGTTGAAGAGCACATAAATGAAATTATTTGGAAAGATGATCTACTACCACCATGATGATTGACTTATTTCCCGATTTAGGTAAGCAACAATGAAATCCATAGAAATATCCCTCCAAATAGCAGGGGGAATCAAAAGTAGTTGGAGTGTGTCTGGAGCTTTGACTATTCCTCCCTTGTTGCATTGACATACATCACATTCAACCACAAAGGTGCAGACATCTTGTTCCATACCATCCTAGAAAAAATAATGTTTGACCGGTTCATAGGTTTTGGTAAAACTGGAATGCACAATTGTGGGTGAAGAATGAAGCTCAGAAAGGACCGTGGATTTAAGTTGTGACTATTTTCTTAAATACAAACAAACTTTATAGAAAATATCTTCATTGTTCCAAGAGTACCCTGGAGAAGCTGGAGAATTCTATTGCAATTGTTGGATCAAGCTAGAAAGTTTGGGGTCTTGCAACAATTCCTGGTGAACAACTGGGAGCCAATCTGGTACAATGAAGGAGAGGGAAAATAGGGACCCTTCTTCTTCATACTTCCAGGGAAGAGCTTCAACAACCACATTTCCCTTCTAGTAAATGATCTCATAATCATATCTAAATAGATTGGTCGCCCATTTTTGTTGCTCCGGGGATGAAATTCGTTGTTCCAGAAAATACTTGAGGCTCTGATAATTAGTTTTAATTTGGAAGCATTGCCCCAATAGCTAAGGATTCTAGAGATCCACGACATGTAGAATAGACAAAATTTCCTTTTCATAGATTGATTGGCCCAAATGTCTCTCTGAAAGTTGTTTTCTAGTGAAGGCCAAAGGCCTGCCATCTTGCATGAGGATTGCCCCAATTTCTTTCCTTGAAGCATCGAATTCTAGGAAAAAATTATTTGTGAAGTCAAGAAGTTCCAGGATAAGAGTCGTGCACATAGCCTCTTTCAAGGTGTGAAAGGATTGATCAATTGCTGGAGTCCAAGTGAAAGCATTCTTTTTAAGGGGATCAATGAGAGGTGTGACAATTTTTTCCATAATTATGAACAAACTTGCGATAATAGCTCGTTAAACCCACAAAACCATGCAATCTATTAAGAGTTTTAGGGAGAGACAAATCCTACATAGCTTCTATTTTATGAGGATCCACCCATACACCATCCTTGCTGATAATATGACCCATGGAATCCACTTCCGAGGCTCCAAAGACACATTTAGATTGCTTGAGGAAAATTTGGTGATGAGAGCATATATGGAGAACTTGATCCACATGGGTGAGATGACCTATCCAAGTTTTACTATAGATGAGAATATCATCAAAGAAAACTAAGACAAAAAGACAGAGAAAAGGATGAAAGACATGATTCACGAGACTTTGGAAAGTGGAGGGAAAATTACACAGGCCAAAGGGTATTACCAAGAACTCATAGTGACCCTCATGAGTTCTAAATGCAGTATTGGGAATGTCTTCCTCTTTCATATGGATTTGGTTGTAGCCAGAATGAAGATCAAGTTTAGTAAAGTAACGAGCACTGATCAATTTATCCAATAGATCATTAATGACAGGAATGGGAAATTTTTCTTTGATGGCTAGTTTATTGAGGGCACACAAGTCTGGACACATGCACCAAGTGCCTTCTTTCTTGAGTACCATGATCATAGGAGAAGAACATGGGATGATACTAGGATGAATAACACTCGTGTCGAGCAATTATTGAACAATTTTCTCAATTTCATTCTTCTGGGAAAATGGATGATGATAAGGGTGAACATTGGGAGGAAGACTACCCAGGACTACAGGAATGGAATGATCATGAGCACCACGAGAAGGGGTAAGTCCATGGGGAGTGGAAAAACAACTTGGTGTTTGGAGAGGATAGATTGGAGGTTAGGATGCATAGAGGGTGTCTCAACTGCTTGAATGGAATGGAGTTGGGAAATAGTTCTCAAATGACCTTTTTCGAGGATCTTTTCCATTCGATGGGAACTGATGATATTAGGGGAGCCTGATGTGATGCCCTGGAACTTATATGGTGGTCCCTCCTGTTGGAATGATATGGATTATGCTGAGAACGAAACGAGTCAAAAACAAAATATATAGTAGAGAATAGAGAAATACAGTGAAACCCAAGTTCTATTAGTGAATAAGATAGAAAAACATTGTAGAACTTAAATAGGTAGAATGGGGTAGCTTATCTCTGAAAATAAAGAGGTGTTGGCTATGATTCATTTGAAACAAGAATTACATCACACTCCATTGCATGCTTAAAGGGCCTCCTTCATCTCAATTATATATGAGAGAGTGAGAGGAGAACAATTCCCATGATGCATGTGGGATACATTAATCTAAGTTTATAAAATTCCATAGGCATATAAAACACTAGGACTTCCCATGCGGTCACCCATCCTAGTACTACTCTAGCCGGAGTGTGCTTAACTATGGATTTCTAATGGGATTCAATGCATTAATGCTATGTTGTAGGCATGTACATAAGACCACTAGGAAATCATTACATTAATTGACAATTGAAGATGGTATTACATTCAATTCCCCATCAAAAGGGTGAAGATCATGGTTTATTAAAACCATAGTCTCAAAATGTTGATTCAGTGGAAAAGGTGGTTGGCCAGCGTGATCCACCTAAATCATTCCTCCCCCCTTAGGAAGCAATGGTCCCCATTTCATCAAGTTCCCTTGGAAGATGGGGAAAATTCTGCTGAATCTGAACCTTGGTGAGCCACTTGCCTTTTAAATGTTGAATTAGATGTCCTTCTTGTACTTTTCACATGTAAGGATGTTATGAACTTGTTGGATGTGTTGGATCCATTCAACATATATAGCTGCACGATCTACCTTCGTTTGAGTGTGGCAGGACTCTGCTGGTGAAGATGCAACAAGAAGAGCTATATCAATGGGGGATAATGGTTGGAACCCCAAGCACATATGAAAAGGGCCATGGCCAATAGAACTATGTTGAACACGTGGAAGAATCTCATTCTCTTCGTGCTCCTCTATAATCTTGTTGACCTAATTTTTTTGGATAGAAACATCTCAGGCCGAGGCTGTAGTGGTCACAATGACCTTTCGTTCACCGTCTAAATGGATCATGAAGAGGAAATACTTTGTGGTCTGAGAGATTACTTTGTGGTATTTTTTTTTCTAAAATCAATGAAGTGGCAGTAGTTGGAGATGCCTCTGGTACCCTATAGAGATGACCTCCCAGAGTAACAATGAAATTGTGGGGATGAGACTCATAGATAGCATGATGTTTCCACATATATGGTTGTACTAAAATAACATCATAGACTTCAAGTGGGGAAACATCACATACTACCTCATCCTTTAAGGACTTGATGCCATAGGACATGCAAGATTGTTGGCTGATAAAAATGTCTCATCCTTGGCTCAACCATCCGATGGTGTATGGTTGGGGTTGTGGCATCGTTGGAAGCTTCAATCTCTTGAGAACCTCAGTTGAGATAAGTTATTTTGACTACCGTTGTCAACAATGAAATGTAGTGGGGTCCCCTTTACCCACATCTGCGAGTGGAAGAGGCACTCCCCCTCCTCAAGCTCCTCTGGTTATTCTGGTTGTATTGTTATGGACATGATGGTAGTAGTGGGTTATGTATCAATGATGTGTTTCCCTTGACTGTTCTTTGAATCAGAGTCCAATTCAGGTTTTGATTCTTTTTCTTTGAGCTCGACCACTAATGACTATTTCGACCGACATTCATCAGTGTTGTGCCAAGGGATTTTGTGGAACTCACATCACTTTCCGGTGTCTTTCTTAAACTTCCTGTTACCCTTCTTTGCATGCATATTGGGATGGATCTCTTGAGGTTGGCCTTCCTTTATGATCCATCCTTTGTTCTGTGAGTTAGGTTTTCCTTTTCCATGCCTCTTTTATGGTGTATTTTCAAACCTGAACTCCCACTTACTTGAATGCTTGAATTTCTACTTGATTTTGACCACATATTGATAAGCACCTCCCAGTGAGGAGATGTCTAAGAAATAAATCTATGTTTGGATGTACCTATGCAGACCACTGTGGTACTTCAAAACCAAGTGCTACTCAAAGTCTTTGATACCCAACTTTGAGCGCAAGTTATGAAAGATGTTAGTGTACTCCAACACTGTCTGGTCACTTTTCTAACACAAAGTCATCCATCTCATGTACTAGTCATCATAGTTTCCAACAGGGTAGAACTCCTCCTTTAGGGAATCTACAAAGGCCACCCAAGTGGGTTCTCTCCCAAACAGTGTATATTCATCCATGATGTACCTCTCCCAATAACCTTCCCACCAAGCTCTGACATGGGGAAGATTTAAGGAGCACGGAGGTGATCTTTTCACTGTTGATTTGTTTTTGGAAAAACTAATAACCTTTGAGAAGATTCAACCATTTTTCTAGAGCATCTGCATCTGTCTGGCCTTCAAATAAGGGGATATAAAAATTGTCTTGTACCTTGAAGGGTGTCACACCTATGAAATGGTTGCTTGTCGAAGATTCCTTGGCCACCACCATTGATAGTATTTGAAGGATATGAGATAAGTTGTCCATCATCTCGTTCCTCTGTCGCACGAGGGATTCCTCGAGAAACACCTTGAAAGGATATCCTACTCTATCATATCTCTTTTCTTCCACTATGGGAGGTCATTTGGGGTGGAGAGAGCGCTTGTCCTCAAGAAAAAATAGCTCGAGACCCAACTCTCTATACCTTGACCTCATTGGGGACCTGCTATGAGAAATGACAAGGAGAAGACTGCTATGATACCACTGATATGGATTATGCTGAGAACGAAACGAGAAAAAAACAAAATATATAGCAGAGAACACAAAAATACAATGAAACCCAACTTCTATTAATGAATAAGATATAATTTTTTTTTAGATCACAAACTGGTAGAATGGGGTAGCTTATATATGGAAAGAAACAGATGTTGGCTATGCTTCATTCACAACAATATTTACATCACACTCCATTGCATGCTTAAAGGACCTCCTTCACCTCAATTATATATGAGAGAGTCAGAGGAGAACAATTCCCATGATGCATGTGGGATAAATTAATCTAAGTATATAAAATGGCATAGGCATGTAAAACACTAGGAATTCCCATGAGATCACCCATCCTAGTACTACTCTAGTCTAAGCGTGCTTAATTGCGGAGTTCTAAGTGGATTCGATGCATTAACACTATGGTGTAGGAATGTACATAAGAGCACTAGGAAATCATTACATGATGTATGTAATTTACAATTGAAGATGGTAATTACATTCAATTCCCCATGAAAAGGGTGAACATCAAGGTTTATCATAACCATAGGCTCAAAATGTTGATTTAGTGGAAAAGGTGGTTGGCCATTGAGATCCATCTTGATCATGAAATTGCATGGTTGATTCCTTAAAATCCATGAGGATGGGAACGAGAGTGCATAACCATTCCACACCAAGCACAATGTCAAAATATGCCATGTATATAACAAACATATGATATTTTAGGTTGTACTGACCAATTTGGAGACACATTTTCACAACGCCCGCCACATTTTATGGAACCACCATTGTCAATCATGATTTGAAAATCATTGACTCCACATATATAATAATTGATTTCTTGGGCAATACGACAATGAATAAAATTATGGGTGCTACCATTGTCAACAAGCATTATGACCTTCCTATGCTTAATATAGATAATGATCTTAAGGGTTTGGGGATTAGAGAAGCTAGTGAGGGCATGCAACAAAATCAACGATTCAACTTCTGGTGGATTAGAGGGTAGAGTAGGAGCATCAGATGGGGGTAGTTCTTCCACATGAAAAAAAATTACCTCCTCTTGAATGACATCCTCAGAAATGGCCATAAAAATATTTTGTTTTTTACACTTGTGCCCTAGAAAATATTTTTTTTATCACAATTATAGAAATGGCCCTTGAGTTGGTGTTCATCCATTTATGCCCAAGTTAATTTTTGGATCTTGAGAGAATTAGTAGGAGGGGAAAGATTGGTAGGTCAAGGGAGAGGAAGAAAAGAGGATTTTCAGTCTTGGGAAAAGGAAACATGTTGTGCTTCCTTGGCACATTGAGTGGCTTCCAACCATGTCAGGGGGTGAGCCATGAGGACCTAGGATCAAATTTCATCCTTTAGGCCACTGATAAAGCATTCCCTGAAGAAGGCATCAAACATGCCCCCTATTCTGAAAGCCAATTGCTCAAATGCAGTGATAAATTATTCCACTGTATCAGACTATTTCAACTTGGTCAAAAGGCCTAGGTAGTGGGTGTTGGTTGCAAAGCACTCATAAAGTTTGGCTACAAAGTGTGTCCAAGCAACGTACCCTTGGCATGATTTTTTACACCATTTCCACCATTTCCAGTTTTCAGGATCAGGATAGAGGACACCATAATGAAGTTTTTACAAGCCATCGGTATGCCATGTAGGGAGAAGTAATATTCCATTAGAGTGACCTAGCCAGTGGGATCTGAGCCATCAAATTTTTTCACCTCCACTCGTGAAAGACACAGATCATGATGAAGGGGGTTGGAATGAAAAGTATGGGAATTAGAGGATGCAACACCTTCTGGGTTAAAAGGTATTTTAGATGAGGTAAGGTCACAAGGAATATTTAGTTTTGGGAAGAGTTGAGAAGAAAAGGATTCAAGCTGGCTATCGAGGTGGCCGGTGATGTCCTTCCTTATGGATTGTTTCCTGTCTTCCATGTCTTTCTTAATGTCCTATTTCACATCTTCCATTTTTGTGTTTAGAGTGGAATGGAGGTGGGTTTCAAGGTCTTGGTTGAGGGTGTTTGCCATGGTGAAAGTGAAACACATGAATGGGGCAAGTGGGTCTGCACGGAAAGGGATTACTAGTGAAGGGTACCACTATAATCAGGGAAAAGAGAGGAATCCAATGGAATAGGTGGGAGATAAGGGTGTCAAAAAGGGTGGGTGGGTTCATGGAGAAAAAAAAATCTTGATAAGTGATAGATACCATTGGGACCAGGTCCACGAAAAAAAGGTATTAAAAATGATAGGTAACACTGTGATCAGGGTGAAGAGGTGAANACTAGAATGCATGAGGGAAGGTTTCACAACAATAGATCTTATATGTTCCTTTTCCATTCTGTTTCTTTACTAGGGGTTAGGGTTTACATGGCTCCTACAAACAAGGTTTTTCCCTGTGCTATATCTCTCTGATATACATGTGGGGTCGAACAATAGTATTCGACCCAATATCTCAAGGCACCAACTAAGGATGCTCAATTGTACCCTTAGCCATACTACCTAATTACACAGGTATTAGAGAGTATCTTCTCAAGTGTTGTTCTCAGTGTCACTATAGTAGTTAGGCGACGAATCTACTGATCTAGGGATGGTTTCAAGAGAGCTAGGGGAATCTCAATATACCTGATAGTACGTTGGAGTGATGGCCATGTAAAAATTCTATCTAATGTGGTACTGCTCGAATGGTACCAATAGGTGTTATAGAGGTTTCCAACAAGGTGAAACATTGGTTTGTAGATAACACTGTCAAGCTGTCTATATTTCCCATGTGTAGTCTTCCCCACTGCAGTTTTACCCACTAAACAACATATCTTTTTTCTTTAAAGAATCTGACAATACATGTCTCTACCCTGAAAAACAATTCCCATAGTTTCTGCAGAGGAAAGTGATCTGATACCACTTGTTAGTGTTAGAAAAACAGGATCACAGAGCAATAAAATAAAACAAATGTGGAAATAAAACAAAAAATATACACAATACAACAGAGACACAGATATACGTGGTTCACCCAGTCTGGGATACATCCACCATAGAATTTTCCAGGTCCTTCCCTTTTATTATCCAACAAAATGAATGGATACAACCTACACCACACTGACTATAACTTCCTCTTTTCCCTTCACAATCTCCTCTCTCAGAATACAATAATCACCCTCATACACGACTGCAACATAATTCCATCATAAGAGAGGGTTTCCTTCTAGGGAAAAAAACCCTAAAATAACTTCTATAGTCATATCTGCGACCTTACAAGGAAAATTTTCCCAAAATTTCGCTTCGAGGGCGTTGCCCCTGAATCCCCCACCAGGGGGGCTACAAAAAATTGTCGTCGCCCCCTCAGACTCCATGGAAATAGTTTTTTGGGGGAAATCCCCCCCACCCCCCCGTTAGGTAATGGGGTCCAAGCACAAATGAAACAAACCTCTGAATTAGGAAGATAATCAGGCTCCACAACCAACAATCTGCCACTTGGAGACTAATCACAACAACTCCACTACTGCTGCACTTATTGGACTATACTCCACCTTGGACCAGGGAAATTTCTCATCTTCACCTTCATGCTTGAAGACCAACTGAATCTAAGAAGGAAATCAATTTCTCCTTGGTTACTCTCTTTGTTAACATGTCTACATGATTCTGGATAGTATGTATATTTTCCAACTTCAAATGTCCATCTTCCAAGACAGATTGTATGAAATGGTACCTGAT
Source organism: Picea mariana (assembly GCA_032191745.1). Classification (NCBI taxonomy): domain Eukaryota; kingdom Viridiplantae; phylum Streptophyta; class Pinopsida; order Pinales; family Pinaceae; genus Picea; species Picea mariana. The sequence continues at coordinate 16,693 of JASDQU010372213.1, read as the reverse complement.
TTGTATATGATTAGTCTTCGAATGGAAGGATGATTTCTTTGTAATATGAATGACACTCTCGCTATCACAATACAACCTACTATTCTCTTGCTTCTTTCCCAATTCCTCCATAAACCTCTATAACCAAATCATCTCTTTACTAGCCTCTGTAGCAACAACATACTCTGCTTCTGTTGTTGAAAATGCAACAACCTTTTGCAGTTTTGAAATCCAACTTGCTGTTGTTCCACCTATAGTAAAAACATACCCCGTGGTGCTCCTCCTACTATCTTTATCACCTGCCATATCTG
>JASDQU010372212.1:152433-163065 GCA_032191745.1 Picea mariana | reverse complement strand
TAATGAATCTTGCTTAACCTTTTCCATGAGAATTCCCTCAATATATAGGAGAGAATGAATTAGTTACTTGGATAAGAATGATCCCAAAATATCAGGGAATCCAGTACTAGGATAACCATTCGAATGCCAACCCATCCTTCTAGAAGATTCCCTTCTAGAAACATCGAGAATTCATTTTTTTCCATGCTTTAGGAAGAGTTCGCACCCTAGATGTTCAACACAGTGCGAGAAGTTTGCATCCTGCCTTAAAGAAGCCTGCGAGAATCAGGCATTCTCGCACCCAAATATACTAGCAGCCTGCGAACCTTCTTCAAAAATGAGTTTTCTGGGAAGAGATGAAAGTAACTTTTCTCAAGAGAAAGTTCTTATGAAGAGCCTGAGTACACCATCATCAATACATCATCATGACGACCAAAATCATGGGTAATAGTGGGGAAATTATCCTTTGGATAGGCCTTGTTCAAATCATGGAAATCCATACATACGTGAATCGTTCCCTGCTTTTTGTTGGCTGGAACGATATTTGAAACCCATTAAGTCAACTAAACAGGGTATATGAAACCGACTTTGAGCAGTTTCTCTACTTCATCCTTAATAGTTGTTGCTTTCTTAGTATTTACCAGATGAATCTTCTATCGGACAGGATTAGCATCAGGATACATCGTTATTTCATGTTCAACAATTATTGGATCAATGCCTGGCATTTCCTTGTAAGACCAGGAAAAAACGTCGCAGAATTCCTTAAATAAATATGTGTAGATTCGAATCTCCTCGGGGGAGCAGTCCACTCTGACGAAGACATTCTCCATGACACTAGGGGTTCTAGATATATCAATAGGTATCATTTCAACGATGGTTTCCATATTACCTTTGGTCTAAACTGTGTGCGTAGCCAAAGGATTGATAGGACAAGACCTATCTCCAGTCATAATCAACACGAATTCACCTGCCTCAATCATTCTTAACTCCTGGAGAAAATAATATATGTGATGGTGATCATTCCAGGGTCTTTCTGGACTATTCATTACCTCAATAATTGCCTCGTCTGAGGGAAATACCAAGTCTAAAGAATCGATAGTGGCGAGGGAATCTTGAGCCCAAATAGACTCAAGAACCATATCTAACTCTTGTGCAGGAGTCGGATCGGGGTCAGCGAAAGCTTGTTGGAATATAGAGTATGCAACTTCTACCACAGACAAGGGAATGGCCATGCCATCATGCCCTATCCCTTCCATCATGGCCGATGGGGAAGGAAGAGTCCACGGATCATTAAATTAAGTGGTGCGAAATGACAACACTTGAAATATTTCAGCCTTAGGCTGGTCAAGGACAACCAATATGAACTTGACATCGCCAGAAAGAGGCAGGTAATCGAAAGTACCCATCAAAGGTGGGCACAAACCAACCCCTATATTGATGATGACATGTTGAGGTTTATCAATCATCGGGACCGTGGATTCCCCAGATGAAGGGTTAGGATGAGAGAAGGACAACTGATCAATGGACACGATCCGACCCTCATGTGGAAACAACAAGACCCAGAAAACTGTGGCGACCACTGCATGCATAGCATAGGTCCAACTCCTTCCTAACATAAGGTTGTAGTCAAGAGGTGCATCGACCACTTCAATTTCGATGCATGCGGTCTTCCCCCTAACTACGCAGGGAAAGAAGGGATGATCCCATGTGGTTTGAAAGAACGAACGTCGAAAGAAGTAAGTAGAGTATGTGACGGTGACAAAACGGGTTGGACAATGGCCTCCCAACATGCCAATGACATCATGCATGTCGAGGCACCCTCATCAACCACTGTGCGAAAAATATTCTGGGTAAAGGATTTCATGGTGTAATCCACTACTATCTGAAATGCCACATGGTAGGGGAGACAAGGCTTTAATTTGGTCGTATAAAGCATGATCGTTCTCGGATTACAGGTCTCAATGGATCCCAAAGTGGATAACAAAGCCTTTTTGTGTGTAGGGAAGCCCTGGAGGACCTCCAAAGCAGACATTGCGCAAGGGGTTTGTGACAAATTTTCAACCACATATTAGTTCTGGGTGGCCCTTGCGTTCGGATTATGCAAAGTTTTCTTGAATGACCCTTTCGAGATGCGTGTCATTATTTCTCCCATTTTCTTCTCAATATGGAGTGGAACAGATGGGTTTACGACTTCATTACCCTTTTCAGCAGATTCTGGCATTTCGTAATCATGCGCCCTAGTCTCTATGTAGGCATCACATTTCATCATATAAATGTTCATGGACGAAGGATTACTAGAATATGGAGGGGGTCCCTGATTTCCCCCATCCACACTCGAATAGGCTTGAGTTAAATTTTTCCCATGAGGAAATGGGTTCATTAGCACAACAGGTTGTTGTTGCGCCAATAACTTTTGGGCCTCTGCAAGACAAGGGCACAAGTGAGTCAAATGGTCCTCCGTGCAAAGGTTACATAGATACTTTGACTTTATTTTCTCTATGTTTCCCCCTCCATCCTTATTGGTGGGTTTCTTATCCCCCTTACCCTTGTTATTTCTTTGTTTTTTCTTACCGTCAGGCTTATAGTTGGCCTTCGGGTTCGTCGATTGCACACTGTGTACATCTGACATTTGAGTAGGGGGAGTAGTCGAACCAGTGGCTTGGCTAGTAGTTGTCTGCTGTATCGACAATTTTTACAATTGATTTGACAACTGATTAGTGGGATTTGCTTGTGCTGAACCAACTATACCATCGGCATGTGGTCTAGACTTCTATTTGGCCTGGTCAAGAATGGACCATGGTGCATCTGGAAAAAATTCATAAAGTAAACTAGACTAAGAGTATATCAGTTCTAGCTGTTGAGATCTCATTATCACTTCTTCCTTGAAAAACACTCTCGACGTTGCAACATCCTTAGATAACTGAGGTACCAAAGACTTAAGGAACCACTCCAGCAGAAAAGTCGATGGGACTAGCACTTTTATTAAACTCTTCCGACGCTGCCATTCTCGGATTTGATCCAAGATATGGTCATCCTTTGTTTGCTCATATTTGGCCAACAATTCGTTGCCAACATCATATCTCATAGGTAGTTGAAAATGGTTAAGGAAAACCATTGCAAATTGGCCAAAAGTAGAGTATCTTGAGCGGTCAAGCTTGATGTATCATTTTACAGCACTCCCGATAAGAGTGCGTTGAAACATACACAACTGTATGGAGTCGTCTCTCAATGAGTTCGATGAGAACCATAGGTAAAAAGTGGTCACATGATCGCCCAGATATTCGTTAGGATTACCTTTAAACTTTGGAATGTCCAAGGGAAACTTGGTCGGCATTGGAGGCCAACGTGGATCGTGAAATATTGGGTCATTTAACAGTATCGACAAGTCTGGAAAATGTAATGTTGACAGAAACAATAGTTTGGGCTGTCGATTGTGTATAGGGAAAAAGGAGCCTAGATGTTGATTGGCACTAGGTTGACAGGAAAATTTAGGCTGCTAACTAGGGTTCTGGTAAATACCATGGCCTTGGTCAATGAATGAATACTGTGTTTGTTGGGAACTCATCAGCTGATTCCCATAGTTGAATGTTCAGGTTTGGGTAGGGATTTCTCCCTGCGTTGTGTCCCAAATATTCTGGAAAGGGTTGCCCCCTGCCGATTCGATGGGCATAGGTACTGAGCCTTGCTCGGGGTTCCATTGACCATGGAAGGGGTTGCCCCTGGTCGACATTCCTTATGAGGGAACTGATGCCTGCCATGGATTCGAGAGTCCTCATGAGGAGAAGACTCATGTTTTTTCACCCTGTGTAGGAATAGTACCCTACATAGGATTTGGTTGTCCAAAACCAGTGTTGCCCCCGGCCAAGAAGACAACTGACGAGAATGCATTATTTCCAAACACGCTTAAAAAAGAGAACAACATTGAACCCACCGATGTGGTGTAGGAAGAAGGTCATTGACTACCTTCCTGAACAAGTTTTAGCTCATGTTTGGTTCGATGGGTTGTTGGGGAGAAACGTCAAGCGAGGGGAACGAAGGAGCTATATGACCTCCGTCGTAAGGGAAATAATTATAAGGGGATAAGGTTCCCCCCATGGACCCTTGCAAAGGATCATTTGAGCTCCCTTCTCCCAGACCCATGGTCTGTAGGGTGGAGTAGGAATGCCCCTAGTCGTGGCATCCGTTGAGGGAGTGTGAGGACTCCCTGACGAAGTAGCAACATTTCCTTCCATTGCTTCTTGTAGGACTATTTGAAACTCATGATGTGTTACCCTTGGAGGGGCAAGCTGTATCAAAAGTGGCACCAAAACATTAGTGAGCGGAGGGTTGTAATGCCCGAGAGCTTCCACTCCAAGGTCAAAAATAGTCGGTCCCTCCGGATTTGAGTGTTCTCTTCTTGGGGATGGCTCAGGTACATTTTCCTGTGGCCCAGTTGCCTCAAATGAACCTTGTTGGTCAAGTCTTCACTGTAACAGTGGCGGTGGTGGTTCCAATGAAACTAGCGACAGGCCTTGAAGCCTTCACGACTGGCGGAGCTCCTGATTTTCCACTTTGTGAAAATATCAACAACATTGTAGATATTTTACTAACATTGAAAATCAATACACACTAGAAAATTTCCTATGAGATAAAGCAAGCAAACCACTAGCTAGTTTGAAGAACAGTTACGCCAGTCAACACTAGAGAAACTTACTGGTGCAAGTGCAAATTGAATATGGAACTACACTCCAAGTATACACTACAAATCATAGCTCGAAGTTTTCCCGAGGAACCGTAGTGTACCCCCACAATCACTTGTGTAACTCACTAGAATAAAAGACAACTAGGTTGTCAGCTAGTGAATAGTCACCAGGTGGGTACAGTAGATAGTTGGGTGAACCACAATGAGCAAGGTATCAAGCCCAAAACCTATCGAGGGTATCAAAAGAAAATGGTCTGGAAGAAAACTAAGAACCTCGAATGGATTCAAGATCGACAAAGCTCTGTGGCAAATGCGACTGACAAAATCCCACAACAAGTCCTCTATATGCATTCCCCACTATGCTTGGTCCTGCTTTGGAGGGGTTATCTCCGCTACCTTTCCGCATGCGACCTCGTGTTTAGCCCCTGTGTTAGAGGGGGGTCCTAGATAACTTTCACGTTTACTGGACTTTTTACACTCCATAACACAGACTCCAATGTTTTTTTTGTAAGCGTTGAAGAGTTTCCTCTCCAACCTAAATCAAGGCTCTAGCCTAGACCAGTTGATGGACCCTACAAACATAAAGTCTAGTTGATTTTGAATTAGTGTTAAATTTAAGTGGATTTTATTAAGTCAAGGAAATGAAAATGAAACTAGTGGTTTGTTTTGAGAGATGAAGGAGAAATAAATGAAACATAAAGAAAAAATACTTCTTTTTTGACAAATAAATATTTGCAAATTTAACTCTTTAACCAGCTTTTCGTAACTACTTTTTTCTAATATCTTTTAAAGGAAAGCCTAAAACAAAATTTCACTCAACTACGAGCTACTTAAATGTTATAAGCATTCAGTAAAGAACTTAAGAAAAACACTATTTTTCCTGACAAGTAAAACAACTAACCTAACCACTTAACCAAACCAATAAATGAAATCTTTTTTCTTTTTTTTACTTTTATGCTTCAAACATAAAACTTGAAATAAATTCTTTTTCTTTTTATTTAAAGAAAGCAAAAGGGAAAAATTTGAAAAACAAGACAAGACCAAAAGATGACTTCTGGCCCACTGTGGATCGCAGGGAGTCACTGAGAAAACCAAACAGGCTCATCAAAGACTCACAGACTCGTCTAAAACCCTTTCAAAGAAAACACAAGAAATCTTTAAAAGATAAGCAAACTGGTGTCAAACCTAGACTAAATACTGTAACAAAAGAGACCAATACTTGATCAAGAAACCCTTGAGAAGTAGGACTTCAATCATGGAAGAGGTTGACTGCCTCTTCTTAAAGAAAAAGTTTCTTGACACAGGCACGCTACTAACACTTAAGCATCCTGCGTATGTACGCAGGCTGTCTAAGGGTAGGGCATGTATATACGCGTGCAGACCCACTACATGCCATGTACACCTTTGTAACTTCTCAAAAAAAAAAGAAAACAACAAGTAGAATGACATGGCAGGGAGTATTGGTATGGCACCAACAGGTGACGAGAATCCCTTAAAGACTCAACAACTTACAGAAACTCAAAAAAGGTAGTAAAACCAATTAAAACACCCAAAAACTATCCCCTAAAACCCTTGAGGTTTCCCCAGTATGGTCGCCAGTACTTCTATAGCAGGAAAACCCCCCTATGGAATATACTAGGGTTCAACATGTAGGAAGATCTAACTATCTAAAATTCTCCTACTTTTTATAACTACCTCGAATATACCCCACATTCATGCATGAAATACAAAGTAAAAAGATCCGGTAACTCTACCTTTAACTCCACGTCCGGTGTTGATCCTTTCGTGTTCGATTGCTCCGCTGGCTACAAGTCTCCTCCCAAGGCTGACCTGCATTCAAAAATAGACAAACAGGGAACTAAGAACATGCATCTCATATATGAATTATGGGTTAGATGACAGTATAAAACATAAATCAAACATAAAGATTTGACACATCATATTTCGGGACAGAAACAATATTCCTTTTATTAATATCACAAAGTTTGCTTACAATAAGATCAGCGACAGCTCCTCGAACCTGGTCCAAGATCCTCTTCACCAAGCTTGAATTGTGCTTCCACATATCTTTCTCCTCTCACACTTATTCTAGGGAAATTGCATAAGCTTATGATGGAGGAAAAAGGCAAGAATGGGAAATTTTGGTACAAATCTCACAAGGTGATTGCAAATTCTTGGGGCAAGGAGGGGATGTGAAATGGGTAGAGTTTCATTTTTCTTATGATTATCTTGGGAATGAGACCCCAACACCTCCTTTTATATGAAAAAAGGATGGTTATTTGGATGGGTGATGGGCTATAGGCGGTGGGACAGTTGGAAAACTACCCAATAGCCCATAATCTCAACGAATTCCTTGCAACTTTTTAATTTTTGAATCTTTTGTGAGTATACACGGGCTGTAATGGTGCATCTAGCATATGTATGCGAGTTGTAGTGGTGCATCAAGAATGTGTACATGGGAAGTAATGGTGCAGGTCACATACATCTTCAAAAATATGATTTTTAAGAAGAGTTTCTCAGTGATGGCTTGGAAAAAATAGCAAGTAAGAGGGCCTAATGCCAGGTATGCATGTATGGTGAAATTTAAGGTTATAACAAGGTTGTAGATCTGACAGTAGAAGTTATGTTAGGTTTTTTTTCCCTAGAAAGAAACACTCTTTTATGAGGGAAATGTATTGTGGATATGGATCATTGCAAATATTGTATTCTGAGAGAGGAGACTATGAGAGAAAGAAGATGAAGTTACAACGGCTGTGTTGTAGGTTGTATCCCTTCATTTGCTGGATAATAATAAAGGAAGGACCTGGCATTTTCTCTGGTGGACGTAGCCCACACTAGGTGAGCCATGTATATCTGTGTCTCTATTGTATTGTGTATCTTTTGTGTTTTATTTCCACATTGTTTTATTTTATTGCTCCACGATCCTGTTTTTCTAACAACTGGTTGTTAGAAAAACAGGCCGCAGAGCAATAAAATAAAAAAAATGTGGAAATAGAACACAAAAGATACACAATACAAGAGAGTCACAGATTTATGTGGTTCACCCAGTGTGGGCTACGTCCACCAGAGAAATTGCCAGGTCCTTTCTTTATTATTATCCAGCAAAATGAAGGGATACAACCTACACCAAAACCCGCTGTAACTTCCTCTTCTTTCTCTCACAGTCTCCTCTCTCAGAATACAATACTCGCCAACATCCATAGCCACAATACATTTCCCTCATAAAAGAGGGTTTCCTTCTAGGGCAAAAAACCCTAACATAATCTCTATCGTTAGATATGTGACCTTATAATGAATGGTCCATATTTACAGTGAAATTACAATATACTTTTACAAGGAAATTTTTTCTTTGGGGGCTTCGCCCCCGAATCCATGCTGGGGGGCCGCTTGCCCCCAAACCCTCCAGTCGGGGGGATAGGCCCCTTGAACCCCGCAGAGGGGGTACCCCCCCTCTGCACTCCCCTGCATGGAAGAGTGTACATACTTCTAGGGTGTAAATACTTCATGGCATATAAACATGGCTGAAATTAAAAGACCTCTAAATCAGGAAGATAATCAGGCTCCACAACCAACACTGGTATCATTGCAAAAGGTAACTTGCAGGAAAACAAGGTTCCTGGTTCGAGTGGGAGAAATGGTGGAATATGGAAAGTTTAGGGTCAAAAAATTTAACGGCCAAAACTACCAGTTATGTAAGATGGATATGGAAGATTATTTATATCAGAAGGATATATTCCTACCATTGGGTGGAATAACAAAGAATTTGATGGCTATGAAGGACTAAGAATGGGAGGTTTTTGACAGAAAGGCATTGGGAACAATACGAATGATCCTGTGAGAGTCGGTGCCTTTCAATATTTCGAAATAAAATACAACGAAGGAGATAATGGACACATTGCCTAAACTGTATGAAAAACCCTCAATCTCTAATAAGGTATTTCTAATGAAGATATTATTTAATATGAATATGTCAGAAGGTGGGTCTGTTGCACATCATTTAAATGAATTTAATATGGTTACTAATAAGCTAAGTTCTATAAAAGTGGACTTTGATGATGAGGTCATGGCTCTTCTAATATTGTTCTCATTTCCAGAAAGCTAGAATGGCTTGGTCAAAGCTGCAAGTAACTTTGTCTTTGGTTCAAATAATTTAAAATTTGATGATTTTGTTGGTGTTATCCTTAGTGAGGAAATGCGACGAAAAATCACAGGTGAGACATCAGGTAATGTGTTAAACATGGAGAATAGTGGAAGACAAAAGGATAGAGGAAAGGGCTCAGGGAACTGCAAGAATTATAGGAAGGGCAGATCCAAATCTAGAATTGGAAAGATAGAGTGCTAGAATTGTGGAAAGAAAAGACATATGAAGAAAGGCTGCAGAGCTCCAAAGAAACAACGAGATGGACATCGAGAGAAAAATCAAGAAGAAAATGTAATAGGTAATGTGTTACAAGATGCTTTGATTCTTTCTGTAGATAATATTTATGATTCTTGGGTAGTATATTCAGGAGATTCATTTCATGCCACACCCCATAGGAAACATTTTCTAGATTATGTTCAAGGTGATTTTGGACAAGTTCACTTGCGTGATGATGCACCATGCAAAATTGTTGGAATGGGAAAGGTAAAAATAAAGAAAAGCAATGGAAACTTATGGTTGTTGAAATAGGTAAGACGTTTTCTAGATATAAAGAAAAATCTAATTTCAATAGGGGAGTTGGAAAGTGAAGGTTGTATATCCATATTTACAGATAAGATGTGGAAGGTCACCAAAGGATCATTGGTGATAGAAAAAGGAGAGAAGGTAGGTACATTGTATTTATGTACTGGTAATACTGACTCTTCTATCTCTTTAGCTTCTACATGAGTGGATACAACATTATGGAATCATAGGCTTGGACACATGAGTGAGATGCAGATACTTCACAAAATAAATTTGTTTCTAGATCTTAAACAAATTTATTTGGATTTATGTGAGCATTGTGTTTATGGAAAACAAAAGAGATTCATATTTCTCAGAGTCGAAAAAGAAAAGAAGAGTGAAAGGTTATATCTTGTGCATATAGATGTATGGGGACCACCTCATGTATCATCTCTTGGTGGATCTCACTATTATGTTACTTTTATTGATGATGCAACTAGTAAAACTTGGGTTTATTGCATTCGACAAAAATATGATGTTTTTAATACTTTTAAGAAATGGAAATCTTTGGTTAAGAATGAGACATGAAAAAGGTTGAAGTGTGTCAAATAATATATGGAGGTGAATATTGCAGCAATGAGTTTGATGATTATTGTTCATACCATGGGATTTGTAGAGAGAAGACACTTCCAGGAACACCACAAGAAAATGGTGTGTCAGAAAGGATGAACAGGACAATCATGGAGCGTGCAAGGAGTATGATATTGCATGTTGGTTTTCCCTTACAGTTCTGGGCAGATGCTATAGATAATGTTGTTTACTTAATAAACAAAGGAACTTCAAGATCTTTGGATGGTATAATTCCATAGGAGGCATGGACAGGTAAAAATGTAAACTATTATTTTTTGAAGGCTTTTGGTTGTGAATCATTTGTCCATATTGATAAAGAAAATAGAACAAAGTTTGAGGGAAAATCCAATAAGTGTACCTTTATTGGGTTATCGCTTATGGGATTATGAAAATAAAAATATCATTAGGAGTATAGATGTCATATTCAATGAGAAGGTTGTGTACAAAGATCATTTGCATGGAAATAAACAGGAAAAAGAAAAACCAGAATACATAGTCCTTGATGAGATAACTGAAAACGAAATTCCAAAGTTACCAGAAAATCAAAATGTACAAAAACAGGATCAACAAGTACCTCAAACTCCTGCAAGTGTTGTTAGAAGATCTACCATATTAAGTAGACCCCCTGAACGATACTCTCCTTCATTGTATTATTTATTGTTGACTGATTCTGTTGAACCATAATGTTAAGAAGAGGAAA
>JASDQU010372212.1:110803-152205 GCA_032191745.1 Picea mariana | reverse complement strand
TTTCTCCTGTTGTTAAAATGACTTGAATTAGGACTATTTTAATTTTTGTGGCAGTAGAATATTTTCATCTTGAACAGTTAGATGTAAAACCAACTTTTCTCCATGGGGATTTGGAGGAAGAGATTTATATGCAGTAGCCACAGAGGTATGAGGTCAAAGGGAAGGAGAATTTTATATGTAGGTTTAAGAATATCTTGTATGAACTAAAGAAATATCCAAGGAAGTGGTATTTGAAGTTTGACACGTTTATGACAGAACAAGGTTATAGTAGATGTCATTCCGATCACTGTGTGCTTCTTTTAAATCTAGAAAATGGACGCTATATTATCTTGTTATAGTATGTAGATGACATGGTTGTTGCAGGATCTAATATGCAGGATATAAATGTGCTCACGAAGAAATTAGCTAATTCATTTGTGATGAAGGATTTGGGTGTTGCAACGAAAATCCTTGGTATGAGAATAACAAGAGACATGAAAAATCACAAATTGACATTGTCTTAGGGTGAGTACATAGAGAAGGTGTTGGAGAGGTTTAGAATGTAGAATGAAAAACTAATTAGTAAACCTTTGGTCAAACATTTCAAATTAACTAAGGAAATGTGTCCTAAGACACAAGAGGAGGTAGAATACATGTCCAGGGTCCCTTATTCATCATCATTTGGAAGCTTGATGTATGCGATGGTTTGCACAAGACCAGATATTTCACATGTAGTGGGAGTTGTGAGAAGGTATATGAAAAATTTAGGTAAAGAACATTGGGATGCAGTAAAGTGGATTCTCAAGTATTTGAGAGGTACTTCTACTCATGCATTATGTTTTGGAAGTTCAGACACTGTTCTATAGGGATATGTTGATTCATATATGGAAAATGATAAAGGTAGTAGAAGGAGCACCATAAGGTATGTTTTTACTATAGGTGGAACAACAATAAGCTGGATTTCGAAACTGCAAAAGGTTGTTTCACTTTCAACAACAAAAGAAGAGTATGTTGCTTCTATAGAGGCCAATACAAAAATGATTTGGTTACAGGGGTTTATGGAGGAATTGGGAAAGAAGAAGGATAATAGCATATTGTACTGTGATAGTGAGAGTTCCATTCATCGTGCAAAGAAATCAACCTTTCATTCAAAGACTAAGCATATACAACTTAGGTACCATTTCATATGATATGTCTTGGAAGATGAAAATTTAAAGTTGGAAAAGATAAACACTAACCAAAATCCTACAGACATGTTAACAAAGGGAGTAACCATGGAGAAAATGAGTTCCTTCTTGATTTCAATTGGTCTTCAAGAATGAATATGAAGATGAGAAATTAGCCAGGTCCAAGAAGGAGCATACTACAATAGATACAACAATGGTGGAGTTGTTGAGATCAATCTCTAAGTGGGATATTGTTGGTTGTGGAGCTTGATTATTTTCCTGATTCATAGGTATTTGTTTTGAGTCGTGGTTATACCCCATGAAGACTTTTCACCCTAAAAGAATGTACCTTCCTCCATCCGCGGGAGTGTAGGGGGGTACCCCCTATGCGGGGTCCGGGAGAAAGTGGGCCCCTAGCGGGGGTTCAGGGATGAATCCACCGAAGGAAAAATTTCCTTGTAAATGTATATTGTAATTTCATAGTAAATATGGATCGTTCATTATAAGGTCGCAAATATGACAGTAGAAATTATGTTAGGTCTTTTTTCCCTAGAAGGCATCCCTATTTTATGAGGGAAATTTATTGTGGCTATGGATCATTGCGAATATTGTCTTCTGAGAGAGGAGACTGTGATAGAAAGAAGAGGAAGTTACAGTGGGTGTGTTGTAGGTTGTATCCCTTCATTTGTTGGATAATGATAAAGGAAAGACCTCGAAATTTCTCTAGTGGATGTAACCCACACTGGGTGAACCACGTATATCTGTGTCTCTATTGTATTGTGTATCTTCTGTGTTTTATTTTCACATTTGTTTTATTATACTGCTCTGTGATCCTATTTTTCTAACAATAGCCATCTTGGGGTAGGTTGTTTACTTCCTCAAACCTCAATTGTGATAAGTTTTTAAACCTTCTAGAATATTCTTTGAAATTACATACATGGCTAGCCGCCACATGCATGAGTAATAGGGCTAACGTGGCATCCTATCGTACCATGGTGGTAAACACAATCAATCATCATGTGAGAGGAATAACTTCTACATACAAGATTTGATTGACGTGATTTTTTCACCGTAGGAGAGGTCTCAAAATGTAGAATAGCATCACGATGTCCAATCTATGCTGGAAAAGTTTTAACCAAACAACATTCCATTTGATGCCTTGATATGGCCCCGAAACATTATGGACCCCAATTTTCAAAACTGGGACTTGCCACTAAAATGGACCTGCCTCCTCCAAATTTTTCCACTCTGAAAGGATCGAGATAGATAAAAAACAATATAATGATCCAATATGAATCATACCTCCCCATTTAGGGAGGATTTTGGTCCCCAAAATATTTACTGAATGAGGTGAGGAAATTTTTCTTGTACCTTCTCTTTGGAGTACCACTTTTCTTTTCCTGGAAGTTTTCCTTTCAACCCAATCTACAAAAGTCCATGTTTCCCCTATATTGTAGTTCTAGACTGCTTCTAAAAAGTTTTGTTCTATGATAACTATGCCTAAGCATCTAATGCTAAGTTCTCTATGGAAGGTATGACCTTCTCCTCCTCTTGATCCAACATGGAAGGCTCATAGATTTTGAGATTCTCCACATTCACTACTGATTAAATATGTATGTATCGAGATAGAATGATTCTATAGGCATTATCTCCAACCTTTTCCAATACCTCAAAAGGAACATACTGCAGAGCCTTGATATTCTTACCAGGAAGAATTTCCTTATTCAATTGTAACCATACTATGTCTCCCACTCTAAATGTTCTCTTTTTTATGTGCTATTCATGTCTAACCTTGTACTTTTCCTATGACTTTTTCAATGTCTCTTGTACTTGCAAATGGATCTTCCTGATCTTATCAACCAATTTTTCTTCTTTTAATGCATCACATGTGAGGTCCTCCCTCACTTCTCCTTGCTATCCATATGCAACATCTAAGGGTTAAGGTGGAAAATACCCAAATAAAGTTTCAAAAGGTGACTTACTAGTAGAAGTGTGGACTACTATGTTATAAGAGTGTTGTAAATATGTCATATTTTCATCTCAATTCTTCAGATGCTTATGATGGTAACTCCTCAAAAGATGCACCAAAGTACTATTGAATACTTTTGTCTTACCATCTGTCTATGGATGGAATGTTATAGACCTATTCAACATAGTGTCCATCTTCTCCCACAACATAGTCCAAAATGCACCAAGAAATATGGTATCCCTATATAATATGATGCTCCTTGGTATTCCAAAGTGCACCTAGACTTATTCAAAGAAATTATTTGTTGCTTCTTGTCCATTGCTAGTCATTTTACAAGGCATGAGAATGCTCATTTTCTTGAACCTGTCAACTACCATAAATAGATAGTTGTGTCCCTTCCTGGTTGTTGGTAAACATCCCACAAAATCTATGGAAATTTTTTTCCAAGGTTGAGTGGGTACATGTGAAGGATGGTGTAGACCTTGCTTCCCATTGTTGGGCTTGTTGGTACAACAAAGTATACATCTTCTAATATATTGTGCTACAACTTCTTGTATTATGGGCCCGTACACATACCTATGTAAGTTAGCAATTGTCTTCCCGACACCAAAATTTCCTACAAACTTGGAGGTGTGAGCTTCTCTAATAAGTTGCAATAGTTCACCTATAGGAACATAGAGCTTGTCAAGCTTGTAGATTAAAACATTATGGAAATGATAGTCATCATTGTTATCACCTTCTTACATATCAATTTCTCTATGTAGTTTCTAAAACACCTCCTTGAATTCCTCATCTTCTATGTATGATTGTTTTTATGCATCATGGATAAAAGGATCCATGTGCATCTGAGTTACCAAACTTGTAATCTTGGATGTGGGTGGCCTTGAAATCATTTATGCCAACTTATTTGTGCTAACCTTCTTATACTTTTATGACCAAACATAATTTCTCTAAAAACCCCATCCACTTGTAATTCCTAGTTTTTTTTAGCTTACTATGGGATTGAAAATATTGGATTGGATGGTGACCTATGTGGATGATGGTCTCCTTGACCACCGGATAATGCTTCCACTTTTTGACAGCTTGTACCAAGGAATATAGATCCTTGTCATAGGTAGGTTAGTTGAGAAATTCCCCATGAAATATGTCAGAATGATATTTGATCTAGGTGGATATCGGTGGCCACCCACCTATCCCAACTGGCTCCAAACAGTCTTCTAGAAATTTACTATTTTTAGTAGTTTTTTGGTTCCTAAACTTCCAGGGTCATTTTGAGGTCCTAAAAGAAGGTTTTTCAAGATTGAGCACCTCAATTATACCTAAATTATTTTATTTATACCCCAAAATGTATCTCCTTGATGATACCTTTCCAACGAGATATTGTGCACGTCAAACAAAGTTTGTAGGCCAAAGTTACGCCCCTAGTAAGTTGATACACCAAACTACCCAAAATGGGGACCACAAAATTGTTGGCTTTTCATATTCCAGGGTTAGGGTTTTGGATTTTATTTAAGTTAAAAAGGCCTTTAGAGCCTCATTGTAATCATGTTCTTGTGAATGTGAGTAGCTGTCACATCTCTTCTCGGAGATAAGCTGCCACCATTCTAGCGAGTCTTTCACTCTGTATTTCTACAATTTTGTACATTTCGCTCATTGATAGAATTTGTGTATTACTGTATCTCTGTGTTTATGGTTGCATCTATGATGTATTTATGTTATATCATTGGATATATGATATATCTATGTACATTTCTTTATTATATCTCCACTCTCATTTTGTGCCAAAAATAATATGGATCAGTGGTATCAGAGTAGGTTGCTCTTGATCATTTTTTTTTTCATTGCATGTACTCGACGAGTTCCGAGTATAGAAATTTGGGTCTCAATCTTGTCTCTATTAAGGAAAATAGATCTCGCATGCCCAAGAAACCCTCCATGGAGTAAGAAAAGAAAAATGAAAGAGAAGGCGATTCTATTAATATGTTGCTTAAGCAAGTTTTCACACGACAAAGGCACGAAATGATGGAGAATTTTTCCCACATCCTTCAATGCCTGTCAATAACAACATGAGCATCTCCATCAAGTGTCCACTTTTGAGGAACCTCACCTTTCAAGGAACGAGTTAATTTTTATATTCCCATATTTGAAGGACAGATAGATGCGGATGCCCTAGAAAAATGGTTAAATCTACTAGAAGGTTATTTCTCTGTTCACAATTTATCTGAGAGGGAAAATATCACCTTCACACTCCTTAAGGATATCCCCCATCTCAAACATTGGTGGGAAACTTACTAGGAGAAAATTTCTATAGAGGAGTCTAGAATATATGGGGTCGTGCCCATTTGGGATTTTTTGTGGATGCAGTCAAGGAACAATATTACCCTGTTGGAAACTATGATGACCAGTACATGAAATGGACCACACTACAGCAAGAGAGGGGCCGAGAAGTGTTGGAGTTCACCAATACCTTTCATACCTTGTGCACCAAGTTGGGTATCAAAGACTCCGAGCGACATCTGGTTCTGAAATACCATGGGGCTCTACATAGATACATCCAAATTGAAATGGATTTTCTAGACATATCATCACTGGGTGTTGCTTATCAATATGTTGTTAAAATCGAGAAGAAATTTAAGCACCAGAATAAGTGGGAGTTTGGGTATGAAAATATGCAACAAACAAGGTATGGTAAAGACGAACCTAACAACCAACCTTCAGAAAACTAGGAGAAGCCACAAGAAAAGAAGGTTATTGAAAAGACGAAGAAGAAAATTGGAAAATGGTTTGATTTCCACAAAATCCCCTGACACAACACTGATGAATGTCACTCAAACAATCATTGGTGGCCAATATCAAAGACAAGGAGTCGAACCATAATTCAGAAAATATTGGTAGAAGAAAGATGATCAACATAGACCCCACTGCTATTGTCACGATCATGGCAATTCAACCAATAGAACCAACAGATCTTGAAGAGGGGGAGCACATTTTTTAGTCATATGTGGTTGAAGGGGACCCTGTTGCATTTTATTATTGATATCAAAATATTTAAGAACCTCATCTCAATAGAGGTCATCAAATAGTTGGGATTGTCGACAACACCACACCTACAACCATACAACATCAGGTGGCTTCACCAGGGACGAGATCTTTGTGTCATCCAATAGTTTTGATTGTCATACAACATCCATCCCTTCAAGGATGAGGTATTATGTGATGTTTCCCTACTGTATTTCTATGATGTTCTCTTAGGCCAACCATATATGTGGAAGAGCAATGCTATTTATGAGTCTCAATCCTATAGTGTCATTGTTACTTTGGGGGTTCATTTCTACAGGATACCAGAGGTAGTTCTGACTACTGTCCCACCTAAACAGTGTTGCAATGTAGTATCTCATTCTACAAAATTCAACTTCTTCACGATCTGTTCAAAAGGAGAATAGAAGGACACTGCAACCACTACAACCTTGGTCCAAGCACCTTCTATCCAACATACGCAAGTCAAAAATATTGTAGCAAAGTGTAAAGATTCCTTTTTCACACATGTATCTCATGTATATAGACTGGTTAAAAAGGTCCAACTCTTCGAGCCATAGGTTTGTTACAACCTTCAACAAGATAAGCAGTGTAATTTCTCCAGCAAGGAAAGCAACTCATCAAGATGCAGATTCAGTAAATGTTTTTCCCTCTCCCACAGGAACTCAACGAAATGGATACCATTTATTCCTAAGGAGGGAGGATTGATCTAGGTGGATATCAGTGGCCACCCACCTATCCCAACTAGCTCCAAACTATCTTCTCGCAATTTACTATTTTTAGCAGTTTTTTCGGTTTCTAAACTTTTGGGGCCATTTTGAGGGCCTAAATGAATTTTTTTTGGGATTGAGCACATTATTGATAGACAAAGGCTCTGATTGAACCCGCAAAATGAATCTCCTCAATGATACCTTTCCAATGAGCTATAGTGTGCCCCAAACAAAGATCGTATGCCAAAGTTACGCCCTTGGGAGGTGGATACACCAAACTACCCAAAATGGGGTCCACAAAACTGTTGGCTTTTCATCTTCCGGGGTTAGGGTTTTGGATTTTATTTATATTAAAAATTTCTTTAGAGCCTCATTGTAATCATCTTATTTCTAATGTGAGTAGCCGTCACATCTCTTCTAAGAGATAAGCTTCCACTATTCTAGCGAGTCTTTCACTTTGTTTTTCTACAGTTTTGTACATTTTGCTCATTAATAGAAATTGGGTATTATTGTATCTTTGTGTTTATGGTTTCATCTATGATATATTTACGTTATATTATTGGTTATCTGAGATATATCTATACATTTATTTATTATATCTCTATTCTCATTTCGTGCCAAAAATAATTCAGATCAATATCATATGGACCTTCCCACATGCATCAATACTGCTACCATGGCATACCCACTTGCATATATATCCACTTCAAAGGGCTTGTTCAAGTTTGGTAGTTCAAGAATTGGTGCTTGAATGATCAAATTCCTTATGGTGATTCTTTCCCCACTGGAAAAGCTTACCACTAGTTATTATGGCATGGAGTGGTGCAACTAACATTGAAAATGAATCTATGAACTTCCGCAAGTATTGTGATACCCAAAAAAAATCCAAACTTCAGTGACATTTGTAGGAACTGACCATTTCATGATGGCCTCCATATTTGTAGGATCTATCTTGATCTCCCCTCCACTAATCACACACCCCAAATACACCAAATAATGTTGATAACACTCACATTTCTTGAGATTGGCTGGTAGTTGGTGCTTCTTCAAAGTCTCTAACACCTACATAAGATGTGATATGTTCTTCTCTAAATTAGCATTATAAACTAGTATATCATCCAAATAAATAATAAAAAATGAATCTATATAAGAGAATAAAAAATCATTCATTAGTCTGATAAATGTTTTTGGTGCATTGCATAAACCGAATGGAATAACTAACCACTCATACAAACCTTTCCTTGTCTTGAAGGTGGTATTCTAGGTATCTTCTTCTTTGACTCATACCTGGTGATATCCTTATTTGAAATCCAACTTAGTGAAGTACTTATCATGTTGCAACTGGTCCAATAGATCATCGATCTTTAGTAGAGTGTATTGATTATTCAGTTTAATCTTGTTCAATGCCTTGTAATCGATACACATTCTCCAATTCCCATCCTTCTTGGGTATAATTATGATGGGTGACCCACAAGGTGAGGTACTTGGTCAAATCATACCCTGCTAAAAAAACTACTACAACTTTTTGTTCACTTTATTCGCTTCTAGAACAAACTCTCTATACATACCAATATTTGATAATGAGAAGTCTAGAAATAACTATATTTTGTGTTGCAAATCCCTCTTGGGTGGAATCCCTTTAGGATTCTTGAACACTCCTTTGTATTCCTGTAGAAACTCCTCCAATTTATGTTAATTCTCTTTAGTACACCCCTCTAGTGATTCCTTCACTCTCATTGACTCGTCATCACACTAATTCTCTTATAAGAAAAGAAAAACATATTTATTACTAGAACTAATCAACTTCTTGGCTTGGTTGACACTTACCAGTGAGATCTTTGTCTTTCCTTTATGTGTGTTAATGATGTAGGACTTCTTGTCCTTGATAAATCGGTACTGGTTGGCTCTTTGCATGAAAATTACATCCCTCATATACATCTACTGTCTTCCAAACACTAATCCACATACATCAAGGGGTACTACATCTAATTCCACTTCATCAATATAATCAACACTTATAGAAAATTTAATCTTACAATATTTCTTTACCTTTATCTATGCATCATTGTTTACCCAACCTATTGTATAGGGGCTAGGATGATCATGAACCTATAATATAAGATTGCTGACTAGATTTTCTTCTATGAGATTAGACTAGGAACCAAAGTCGAATAAAACATCTATCTTGGTCTTATTTCCCTGAATCTTGAAGTGGAATATCTTGGTCATCTCCTTCTCTTCCTAGTGATGAAGGCTACTCATAACTACCTCCTTCTTCATAGATGTTCAGAAAATATTTCCATCCACATCCGATATACTTTAAACTTGATTGCTTGAATTTGTGTCTAGAACGTTCTTTTTCTTTCCATCCTTCTTATGGTTCTTCGAGTTAAACTCTAGATGCAGTTTCCATCATTTTTTCGTGGTGTGGACATCAATGTTGGAAGGATTTCAATGGTTTCTAGGATATTTGCACCAATGTGTAGTGGTTGTTGTCTTATTATAT
Organism: Picea mariana; assembly: GCA_032191745.1. Classification (NCBI taxonomy): domain Eukaryota; kingdom Viridiplantae; phylum Streptophyta; class Pinopsida; order Pinales; family Pinaceae; genus Picea; species Picea mariana. The sequence continues at coordinate 142,839 of JASDQU010372212.1, read as the reverse complement.
TTCCCCCCTTTCCACTTCTTCTTCCCCTCCTTGAAACTTCTCGGTGTTCTATTTTGTTTTTTCTTCGAACCACTTGGTTACCCCTTCTTTTGGCATATGCTTTCCAGGAATTGTGCCTGTACACACACCTCATCCCCTATCCTTTGCTTAAAGAACATCACCTAGATTTGTAGATGACTATGTAAACCCCCCAGATACTTGAGGAGTACATATGGATTCTTGGGAGAGATACCCACATGATGGCCATATTTCTAAACTCAATGGTGTACTCTTGTACACTCTTCCCCTACCTCTGCCTGAAGTAGAGCCACTAGATCCATTGGTCCTATACATATTCGATAGGGTAGAATTGGGACTTGATGAGGGTTTTGAAGTCCTCCCACCTATTTATTGGCAGACCACCCTCCAACCTAAGTGTTTATGCGTTGTTTTCCCACGAGGTTAAAGAATGGCCCTTTAACTTCAATCTAGAAAATGAAATCTTTTTCCCTTCATCTATATGACGAATGCTAAAATAGAATTCTAGTTGTTGCAACCAATGATTCAGTTTTAATGCATCGATCTCAACTTGGTATGAATTTATGTCCACTTTCGCTTCCATATTGAATAAGGACTATGAAGGGTTAACAACACTTGAAATCAACTACTCTTTCTCAGATTCTCTCCATGACTACTTTCCTAAGCATTCCCAATATACTGATTTCCCTTCCAATTTGATATAGATCCTCCATCATCTCCAAATGGAATGAGCTTGCTTGCTAGAGCTGCCATGAGGAGGTTCATATTGTGACTGATGTTGAAAACTTGTTCTTCCAACTGCTCAAATCTCTCTTTTGCTACATATCTAGGGTTATTATGAACATACTCTTTTTTTATGGCTAGTGTTTCTGTGACTTCTCTTTAAGTTGATTCCTAGATCTTGCAATTTCCCACAAATACCTAAAAGAAAAACCTTCTCTGATACAAATATGATCTGTAAACTATTGTGGAGATTCCATTGGAACAATTCATCACAACATATCTAATAAAACTGAAAATATTTACTATTAAGGTTTTTTTTCCTTTAGTTCTCGATAATATTTAGTTACTGATTTTCTGCTTATGCATGACGTAGATAAAATGAGGAAAATAAAAAATAGTAAAATACAATCAAAACATTCGCAAATAAACATAATATATGACTTGGGAAACCCAATACAGGAGAAAACCCAGCTATAAGGTGGGGCTTCTCTGCTCTCTTTTATTTGGTATAGAAATGATGCAAGTACAAAGGAAGAGGCACTCTCTATGGAGTTTCATTTGAACCATGGCCTTTATGAATACTACAGAATATCCCCTCCTCTATTATTCTCACAAAATACCATTCTCTGATGTTTTTCTTAGCTATGGAACAAGATACAATGCAAAATAATGGAACCCCTTGACCTCCTAGTGGCCTGGTATTTAACATAGGCTAATATCCATCTAGGGGTAGGTTTTTGACTTCCTCAACTGTCAATTGTGATAGGTTTTTGAACCTTCTATAATATTCTTAAAATTACATACGTGGTTATCCCCCATATTCATGAGTAATGGGGTTGATGTGGCATCCTCTCGTACCATGGTGGTCAACACGGTAGGTTAAGTTGCCGGACACATAACTTTTTCATATGAGCTACGATTGAAATTATTTTTGCACCATTTGAAAGGTCACAATGTGTATAATAGCATCACAAGGTTCGATTTATGTTGAAAAAGTTTCAACCCCCCAAAATTCTGTTTGATGCCTCAAAATGGCCCTAGAAGGTTTTGGACCCCAATTTTCCAAACTAGAACTTGCCACTAAAATGGTCCTGCAAGTTGATTCCTCCAATGTTTTCCACTCTGAAAGGATTGAGATAGATTAAAAACAATATAATTATCCAATTTGGATCATCCATGTTCATGCATTCCCTTCAAGCATGCAACTTTCTAGGTGGGAAAATGGTGCAAGTATTGAGACCTTATTAGCTCAAATTTGTTAGGACCTTGTTGATAGAGTAATGGTCATTGAGGAATAAATATGACACCATATTTCATTCTCCTCAACTAAACGTCATGAGTGACCAAATCCATGGCTTACCCTCGTGGAAATGGGAAACCTCTATGTAAAAGTTTCATTAGATTTTCAACCTAGGTCACAAAAAATGAGTGCTAGTAGGTGGAAACATGAGTGTTGTTCCTCCTCTCTTAAATATACCATGTACACTTTCATACAATCCCATTACCCATTTGTGGATTGATTAGCAAGAATATTATCTATTCCTAAACACACTAAAACAAGGGAATTAAATTGTTCCATAATCATAAATTAAAGAATGTCATTAATCATATAACATATCCTCACTCAATCTAGATTCCATACAATATTGATGCACTCCCACGCCAATGTACACCCATGGATTCCTTGTCATGCTATGTAAATCATTAGTAGCATATACAAATAATTGCATAAAATATATTCATTTCATGTATCATAACGATATGAAATGATAATGTCAATTATGTCATATTAATGTACATTTTATCCATCCATGTTTCACATAAACATTTCAATAAAATTCATTCAAAATTACCATTGCATCAATTAAAACCAATCAAAATAGTCAAAGAGATTGAGTTTCATCATTAGAGCACAAGTCAATATATCAAGTAATTTTGTAAATGAAATGACCTAAAATAATAAAGTCCAATATATTAAACTAGTCAAAACAAATAGGGCACTACAAGTTAAAATCAAATTTCCAAGTTAATATGCTCTTCCATATTGTTGTGCAAAATTTTCAAAACACTTTCATAACATTTTAACATTAAATTGAATAAATATATACAAATTGTATACATTTAATGATGATAATAAATTTATCTTCTAGATATGTGTTAAGGACATGCAATAACTACTCTCTAACAACATCCACTACTCGTAATGAACTTCACGAGAAGAACTCTACACACATGATGGTTTAGGCCTTCTCCAAATGCAAAACATTGATGATGATGATGAATACATGCATAGGAGAACCACACTACTTTCTAATGACGAGTATGGGAATACTTGGAAATAAACAATTCTACATGATGGCTTGAAAGAAAACATATACAATCGTCGAGTGAAATATATGCTATATATTTCGACATTAAATTGTCAACCCGGGGCTCATAAGATTCGAGGTGCTAGAATTGTATGTGTAGGTCTAGAGCTCTAATCTAGTATTTTAATCTAATGCTGGAAACACACTCAAATAATAAAGAGATTAAACAAACTAGAACAATTTGTCACCTAGGGAAGAAACTTGACATGGAGTGACCATATATCATGAACTAGGTCATTAATCTATATGTTGGTGATTTAAAGCTATTGGATAAATTAAAATGTGAGAAAAATAAGATGCAAAAATCAGTACAAGGGAAAAATTGAAAACTGGGATTGGTATAACAAACTAGTGCAATAATCTATTATGCAAAAGATGAGACTAGGCATGAAAGATTGTTATTCTAATTACTCTTTTTACCTGGAAATCTAACTCTATAATTCATTTACTCAATTTAGAACATTGATTTCTACAAAAAAGTGTAAAGTAGAAGCAAAATAATTGACTCAAAACTTTTCCATTGAAGGAATATTGAATACATGTTCTTGTAACTAATTCAATTTATGAACTATTCTCTCAAAATAATAAATTATGTTGTTATACTTAAACTAGAAATATTTCAGTTCAAAGATATCATGATCACATAGTCCTGCAGGGGTTAGCTTAATCTAATTTAAATGGCTATGAACAACCTCTTAATGAACATGCATAATTCTTAGTGTTCAATTTACAAAGAGGGTATACACATTTACTAATGGTGCTCCCCCTCCCCGCAAGTAATTGTGGTACTCCATCTCACAAGATAATCAAAACTTCAAAACGATTTTAAATTGCATCATAAATATATAACATGGACGAATTTTAATAGATTTCATCATCTATCTTCTCTATTAATCTCATAGTTCTAGAAGACTCATGTTTATATATAATTTGAGAGGTTGACACTCTACCAAAACCAGAAAATTGTTAAGTTTCCATTAATAGACAACAACTTATTAATTCATAGCTCAAATATAGGGGCAAGTTCCAACTGCTTGAATCAAAGTGTGAGATGAACCATAACAGGAGGATGATAACAGGCACAAAACCCATGTTCTACATTCACCCAAAAATGCCCACAGATATGCCAACTACCAGCCCTACTGCACTCCGAGTTCTGTATCAAGTGCCAGATCAAGTGTTGGATCAAGTGATGGAATATTCATTCATGCCAGTACTGGAACAGGTGCCATAATGAGCGTTGGAATCCCAAATTCAAGTTGATTGTGATTAAATATCTCAATGAAGCTTGCATTCAGTTCTGAAAAACATGATTTATTGAATGGAACAATCTCCCTTCATTTTTGTTTGTACAATCGTCCACCTATCAAAAAGAACAAAGATTATTAAATTGATATTTCAATGATGCAAACTTTTTAATTATAGTGAATGCATCCCCAATGATATCCATTTCTTATCTGTTCGATGGATTGTATAGATATATAGAACAAGATCTTCATAACACTAAGTTTATCATCTACAAATTAGTTAAAACCATGTAAAATACATAAAAAAGTATAAACTCACATCATTTATTTTTAATGCTTCTAATCAATATATTTTAAATAAATGGTATTCTTTAAAGGGTGAATAGAATGGGTTATGGTCAAATATGACAATAAAATAGTGAAATGAAGTGAAATAAAGGAGGTATTTTAGGAGCCCATCAACAATATTTCTTAATACTTGAGTAGTATGGACATACGAGTTATCAACTAGGAGTATAAAAAAAGGTTTGACTCACCCTTGCTTGAGGTCCCACTCAATGACAATTCTATGATATAGAAAGGGTCATCTAGCCCTTCCCTGGGTTCCCCTCAATGATAATTTTATACTCATGGAAGGATTGGCCAACTATTTAGTGGGATGACACCAATTGGAATATTGTTCTCAAGGAATGGTTTCCCATCCATTCTCCATGATCCCCCTCAAGGAAAATACTATTATCAAGGAAGGGTCATTCAAACTTTTCCTAGTTTCCTCTGCAATGAGAATACTATTCTAGAATAAAGGTTGGTCGAACTTTCCTTGGTTTCCTCCTCAATGAGATTACTACGCTTGGAATGCACCTTTTTATTATCCTCAACCATTGATTGAATTGGAATTTTAGAAATACAATCATTTTTACAACAAAATGAAATGCCCATTTTTCCAAACAATGTCGCTTGCATCAAATGTTTCTATAGATATTGTACTCGAATTCCTTTTACAAAAATTTCACTCTTAATTTAATTTTTTACTAGATTGGCCTTGTTGTCACATTTTTTTATATCGACACAATCCACATTATCTAGAGGGAGATACACTTTCTATGGGTACATGCTTTGAATACTTCCCATCATTTGACACTAGGTTTAATTGTGTGTTTTTAATAACAAATATAAATGGGAATGAATAAAGTCAAGCAAGTAGTTTGTAGAACATCTTGAAAGAATACTTTCTATATTAAAACTCCAAATTAATTAGCATCTAGTGGTGAAACGTGCACCACCTCTCATCCTAGAATATTTAAAATTATTCCATTGGAAATAAAATTTGGTTTTTAATAACACTAATGAACTAAATTCACCTTTTCTCCCATGAACTTAATGTTGTGATTTTAGTTCATATGTGTCACTCAATTTTCAAATTTCTTAAATTTTTCAACATTGAAGATTGAACTTACATATAAATCCACCATTTTTCGTTGGTCAAAATACAAGGTTGCCAATTTGTAACTCTAATAAGAAAACTTCACAAAGAAACATTCCTTCACCAACACACAAATATTCCAAAATATTCCTTTCAATATAATCATTTTTATATACATTTGTCAAAATACCTATGACAATGCAATCTTTATGATTTGATTATCTATATAGCAATTTGAATTTTCTGTCCAAATTATAAAAAAAAATTGAAGCAAAATTCCAAAGAGCATAGGTCAAGTGATTCAGATTGGATCATTATATTGTTTTCCATCTATCTCGATGCTTTAAGACTGGAAAAAATTGGAGGAATCAACTTGGAGATTCATTTTAGTGGCAGGTCCCAGTTTGGAAAATTAGGGTCCAAAACCTTCAAGATCCATTTTGAGCCATTAAATGACATTTTGGGGGGCTTTCATGTTTGAACCTCTGTACACACCCTTGACAGTGTTCTACACTTCGAGAAATTTCCAATGGTGCATACCATGCATCAATTTTAGTTCATATGCAAAATTTATGCCTCTTGTAAGTTGACCTTTCATGTTGACCACCATGGTAGGAGAGGATGCGACATCATCCCCCATTAGTCATGGATATGGGGCTAACCATGTGAGAAATTTCAAGAATATTCTATAAGTTTCAAAACCCTACCACAATTGAGGGTTGAGGATGTCAAAAAACCCTATATGGCTATCGATCTATGTTAAATATCGAGACAGTAGGAGGAGAAGGCATTCCATTCTATGTTATTGTATTTTGTTCCATAGCAGAGCAGAACAACTGGGAGTGGAAAATTTGAGAGCAGAAAAGAGGGGGTTAATGTTATATAGTATCCTAATAGGGAATAGGTATCAGATAACTCCATAGAAAGTGCCTTATCCTTTGTACTTACATTATTTTCGTACTAGAGAAAAGAGAGTAGAGCAGCCTCACCTTCTAACTGGGTTTTCTCCCGTAAGGGTTTCCCAGAGAAAATATTCATGTTATATTTTGTATGGTGTGTGATTTTACTTTATTTCTCTCTATTTTCCACATTTGATCTATTTCATGAATAAGAAGAAAATCAATAACTAAATATTCTAGAATCTAAAGGAATTTATTCTTCATAGAGTAAATTTCAATTTTATTTATCAGATCTATTGTGACAAACTATTCCAATGGAATATCCATGGTAGTTTACAGATCACTAAGAGTGTCCCATTACATTTCCAAAAATATAAATTCTCTTAGAAAGGTCATTTGTCCATCAACAAGTTCTTCAATAACCATCTTATTGTGGTGAAAATGAAAGGCATCTTTAGAGAAAGAATCAACAACAAAGTTGAGTTCGTAGAAAACATGAATAAGCTCGATTTATCGAAGACATTATAATACCAATTTCAGTTGATGAGCAATAGGATGCAATGGTTTTTGCCTCATATTCATGCCAATTTAATATGTAAATTACAATACTTTGTTATCTATTCAAATACATTCAATACCATAGTCTTTCTTCAACATTCAAATGAAATTTGTAAAAATATCTACTTCAGAATTTGAATATGAAAAATCTCTTACCTTCAACATTCAATTTGAAAAATGTAAACCTTTATTTAGAATTCAAATGTAAAATTTAGAACGTTTTTCAACTATTTATAATATAATTTTGGAATCCCTTCAAAAGAAACAAACACAGTGGTAATACAATGAATATTTCCTATGGATATTTCCTAAGATACAATGGAATGTTAACAACATAAATTGATATAATAAACACCTTCATCCATTGACTGTGCCTATGAGTGTAAACCATATAATACAAAGAATGCCAAGGGTGCCTTACCCTCACTTCCAAGCATACCAACCTTGGGGTTTGGGTATGGTCTTAGTACTCTACTCATTTTAATTTCGACAATATTTTCTAAATTTCTACCTTGGTGTTATAGCCATGGCATGGCTACAACATATTTGGCCAATAATTATTTATTTTTATAAAGGAAAAAATATATATCTAATATTGTTGACTTCACTTCTTCGATGGTGATCAAAGTCCAATCCTTAAGGTACTGACAAGATGAAGAAAAATATGGATCGACTGTAGCCTCTCAATATTTATGGTAAACTTATTTTAGTATAAATCAACCCCATAGAACTGGTTGTTCAAATAAGTAAATCCAATTGTTTTCTCATTGAATGGATTAATGGATGAAATCCAAATTGAGTTCTTGTAACATGACTCATGGATTTAACTTCCTTTTGAGCTCAATCTATTTCAATTATTTTAAAACTTTATTAAAAATACCAAAAGAGAAAATTAAAATGCTTGATGCTAAATTAATCCCTCTATTCAGTAAATCACAACTGTTGTCCACACATACACATATATATAAACAACATAATACATGCACTAAGTTTAAATTGATTTCACCATACACATATATATAAACAACATAATACACGCATTAAGTTTAAATCGAGTTCACTTACCATTCTTATTGTATGAAGAATCTATCTTTTTGACATAGATTGAGAATTTGTGTTTACAGTTTGAGGTTTCTCATCTATTACATTTTGAATCCCATAGTCATTTCTAGCCTAATAGAACTTGCAAAAATAGGATTTGTTTTTGAGTGAAAATGGATCGAATTGGTATTTTTCCTATTCTATGAATTGGACCCTTGAGAAAATAAAATAATATGTATTGGGTAGAATAAAAGTGTTATTCCATAATATAATAAATACTAACATAAACCGAACAACATACAATAGCCAAAGTACTCAATAGTCTATCATAATCCAACACTTTTGTAATGATTATATACATGCCCAACATCATAATAAAATCCTAGGCATATGTATGTGTGTATGTATGTATGCATTTCTTCCACAAGATAATTATGTTGGTTCATTTGCGCAGATCCTTCCTAACACATGGGGGTTGATGACCCAGAGTTGACCAACAAAACCCCAAGGCGTCGACATATCAATCTTCAATCTAGGACTGAAGAAGGTCTCACCCGATATATCGTCATAATCTTAGAGACCATATGGCCTTGTGCCAAAGATGAACAACTAAGGCATATGTTGAGCACTCAACACACCCTAAAAAGTCTATGTCAATTTTTACTTTTTGGGTACAACTTGATCTTTTTTCATTGTCTAAATTGAACTTCAATATGGAAAATGTTGCCTTTGATTATCATTATGACTCTCGTTAAGTCTTACAAATTTTTTTTGAATATGTGAAAACCCATAACTTAAAAAACTAACATTTAAATAAAGAATCGGCAGTAAAAAAATTTCCCCGACACACTCAAAGAATCAACATTGGGAAGAATTTAAAAATGAAAGAGGATCACTCGAGAGAACCAGGGCCCCCGAGTGGCAATCTTCATCGGCGTCGCTAGAAGGGAGTTTTTCTTTCGTGACATGCATTACACAAGGATATCTCCGATGGTCGATCGCTTCGGCATTGGTAAAAGGCTAAAAGAGTAAGCGTTAACAAAGAAATGAAGGCTTCGTCGATCCCTGATACCTTTCGGCATCGAAAGTCCCGGGTTTATTTTAACACACGCATCTTGTTGAAACCCCGATTCCGATTGATGAACATGACCAAACCACCTGTCCTCATCTGCCACGTGTCTTTTCCAGATTGGATAAAATGTATGATCTAGTTTTCCCTTGAGTAGTTATCAGTTCCTAAGGCCGAAGTTTCACCCCGAGTTAGTTTTTCCACATCAACACTGTACGAAGAAATCGATCTGCACTGAAAGTTCTTATCAAGAGGATACCAATGAAAAATTCCACCATGCATCGACGATCCCCGATCTGTCCACTAAGAAAGCGACACGATGGGACGTTTTAGTGATAGGATACGTTGGATTTGAAGCATTTAAAGAACTAATTAATTCCAAATATCACATTAGTTATTAATTCGTGTGTGGATCAAATCATTCATTTGAAAAAGAGCACACCACCCTCCGTGCCTCCACCGTCAACCCATGATGAATTGAATTGCAGATATTCGATGACAAATTTCATTTGATTTTCACCTAATACCCCAAGTTAATTAGTTGATACAACACAACATCTTATTCCCTGTTTAAATTATTTCAAGATGTTCGTAAATAAGATCATCACGTGAAAACAAGTTCATAGCATCCAGTGGAGCGAGACGAGGAATTCAAAAAAATATTCCAAGATCCCATGAGTATTAAACAACAGGTTTAGCAAGTGTTACAAGTATGTACTAGTCAGTGGATTTTTTATTCTTGACTTCATACATTTTTTATCCGGTGTTACCCTATATGCATTCCCTAAAGGATTTATTTTGGTTGCACGAAAAATTCCTCCAAAGAAACCTAGTACTAGGTGATCATCGAGGGCGCCCAAGATGAAAGAATCAGAGACATGATAAGCCTCATCTCCGGGGCTAGTAAAGAAATTAGAATTCACTCCAAGGCCAGAATCAGTCATCATGACATACACCAAGAATATTTTCACTTAGCCTCCGTCCTTTGGAGACACAGAAGCAAGAATAGGGACCAAGGTAGTACTCCCACAATGGGGAGAGCTCTTCAAGAAGATCAAGCATAAATAATTTCCCAAATATACTCCACACAACGACCCCGATATGAGAAAGCTCGACGATGAAATCTTTCCCAACATCCAAAGAGCATACTTGCACATGGTAGCGAGAAGAACTCCAGTTTTCCCCTACATAGAACTCATGAAGTGGATTATCGACCACATGAGCACACAAAGATGTTTGATTAATGACGATAATGGCGAGTGTGTCGGGGTTTTCCTTCCAGTGGAGGTGCATAATTGCTACAAGCTCAGAGACCCGGATGAGCGACTGATTGTTGTAATCTTCTATGAGAAACATGACACCATCCGCGTAATGGCTTTGTGGTGGAGAGAGGATAAAAAATACACCAATCGGTCTTTCAGCTGGTACCCGACGACCAACCTAAGGGAGTCATATATCTATCTGATTGCCCTCATCTGTCAGTTGTATGGGGAGAAATATTGTTCCAGGTTTTTAGAGGCATGGATGCCTCTAGCTTACATGGTAGCCATTTATGGGAGAGGCTTTAACTGGGGTGCCATCATTTCAAAGAATTTGAGCATTTTCATTCAACAGGATCATAAGCCAAAAGAAGGAGATACTCCATCCTTCTACATGTCTTCTTATTTATTGGACATCGTCTGCACCATAAATGTCTTTGCTGGAATGAACTTAAGCTAAAACAACTCAGAACTCTCGTTCCATTTTTACTTCGGCATCCTATGGGAAAACATGTAAAAGAAATCATACTCGCTCATCTGCGATCAATTCATCGCGTGCATTCATTTTTTTCTTTTCAAGAAAGAGTACCCAATACTATCGACTGCGGCCAAAAAGATGATATCAAAGGTAGGTCACTGGTACCTGGATGAGAACGATACCTACATCAGTGTTCTCGGAGCCACTGGAGCACCACACCTTTTACCTATGTATGTTCCTGATCGGATAGTAGTAGGGGAAATCTATTACCATACCATCTTGCAAGGTTCCAATGCCACTCTGGTAAAAGATAAGAAGCGAGAATTCATACCTTATGGATTCCATATAGGTTTCTACATGGTAAAAGACACTTCTCAAGACAAGCAGGAAGGACTGAATCAATTAGATTTTTGATTCTAGACCGGTCTCGCTTTCGCAAACATGACCCAAAGGGTCTAGTCTTGAAGCACGGATCGCAAGTATCGTCATGTTGGCCCTATGCACATGAAAAATTTAAAGATGAGTTCTTCACCAAAAACACTCAAGACTGGGGCGAGGTGGTGGCAAGGATGGTCGATCCTAACATGACTAGGTTCAAGGCCATGAGCCTGTATGAACAAGCGACAACCCTAGAACAATTGGCTAAAGGGGCCCTCAGGGCTAGAGAAGAAAGAAGAGCATCTGAAGCAAACGAAGAAACAAAATCCCCCTTGATAACCCCAATGCAAGGCAGAGATATCCATTTGGCATAGGACATGTGGGAAAGGGGACTGATCATGTTAGAACGGGCATCGCGGATGCTTGATCAACTACAAGATGACCTAGACCTATTAGAAATGAAAGGATCCCCTGTCGATAACCCAGACATAATCCAAGTGGGTACGAGCGGCCCTGAATTTATAGATATTGATGAAATTGATGGGTTGGATGACCTTGAATTCATAATGCCACCAACTGGATCACTGACAAGTGTGGCAACTCATCCAGAAACAGTTCGAGTGTTGGTAGAAAAAAGTGCATCAAACCCCTTGAGCGAGTTTATAAAGATATATGACAATGATGAAACCCTAGAAGCATATATTGGGACCCTTGTGCACATCGAAGAAGAAAAGGGACCGGAGAAGACATCTTCTCATGTTCTTGAGGTCTAAATCCTAGAGGTCTCGCAGAAAGAAAAGGAAGCTGAGGGTGTCTGAGACACAAAAATGCCCGATGTGTCAGAGTCTCAAGTGAATAGTCCAAACAAATATCCGGGGTCAGACGAGCGAGAGAAAGGAGCACCGTGAGAGGAATTCGACATTCCAACAACCAATGAACAAGTAAGTATCGAGTCTATCCCCGACGCCTCTATTTCACTTGGTAATCGAACACCCGATGGGTGACAGACAGAAGACGGACCTTCGGAGCATAATGAGGAAGTTCAAGAACCCAACCTTGAATAAGTATACACCAGTGAAAGTCTGGGAAACACACTCACATGGGGGGATCAATAGATTCCCTAACCTATGGACGAAGTAGCCGAAATACATGATATATCTTATGATTGAAGGAAGAAGGATATCGTCTAGAGAACCACCAAGAAGAGGAGGATCACTTTATATCACTCCATCCTCATCACTACATAGGAAAATTTGATAAACATAGAATATGCCAGAACATCTGAGCTTATCGGCGTGGGGATGGCAATCTCTGATGCCACCCTGGACAGAGCTAAAAGAGATGAAAAAGAGTTGGCCACAGCCCTAAAAGAGCTAGAACATTTGCATCACTTGGCTAAGTACTATTAGGACACCACTCAGGCATCGGTGTACCTAAGGAATGAATTCAAGGAGGCCTATAGCAAGTTCACAGACAAGCGACACTTATTCACTAAAGGGATAGTTGAGCTTTAGGAATATACTCACATGGCACTCGCGACATGCAAAGATATGGTGCGGTGGTATGAAAAAGAAAATAAATACATGGAGAGAGTAGACTACATTGGTGCAGTTCAACAAGGCTGAGATAAAGAAGAACAGGACATTAAGGTGTTGAACGAAAGCAGTCTTGACCACATAAGGAAAGCGACCAAGTATTGGGTGAAAATGTCTCGGGAACCACACTGAGAGATTCAAGAGAAATGGGCCAAGTGCAAGAAACACTAGATTAATTTCAATCGGGTCATGAAAGAGATTGGAATTCCCGAGTTCGAAACACCCAATGACTTTGTCGACTTGCACGACATAGTCGAATCACACACCAAGAAATATGCATCATGGGTCGAAAGACTGTCAAAGTTGGTGGACACAGTGTCAGGTAAGGTACGACAATTCATAGAACACTCGATCAAATATCGGGCTATGATGCAACAATTAAGTGCCAGTCTGGTGAAGTATCGAGCACATGCAATAGAGATAAGTAAGATCTACACAACCCTGATGGAACAACACAGATTTCCATACGCCAACACCAGTGAGGAGTTGTTCATCAGTTGGTCGAATTATGAGAAGAGTCATCCTTTTAAAGCGATATCTTGGGATGACTGTTAGGAGAAAATGCCGTGTGATGAATTTAGTTTTTCTTAACTACACTTTATCTATTATTTTTAGTTAATTTTATGTTATAAATAAGAGCATAGACCAATTAGTTAAGGGTCGATGGTTGTTGCAAGAAACTCTCTTTTTTGGTTTGTTAAGAATTATTTTGAAGCTGCCTTTAATTGAGAAGTCCTTTTGGACCAGAGACAAGTTATATTTTCATCAAATGTGTGTATGAATGGATGTGGAGAAGAATTATTTCCTATCTTGTCTCAGGAATGTATGCTGTAACAAGTAAGAGAGATTAAATCTATTGATAAGTTATCTAATGCAATCCTTTTACAATTCTTTTTTTTAATGATGAAGATGAATCGTTGTGTGATTATGTGATAGATGATTAGATTTAAGTGAATTATTTTACTTGCCATTATTTATCGCGTATGTGTTTTCTTTTTAATAATTAGTATCTCAGACAGTAATTGAATGCTCACATGGTTAACATATTAGTACTAGGCCTATGGTATAAAATTGTCATCTGCATGCTTGAGTAGCGGGTTATCCCAAGCTCAACCTCTTATCCAGTAGTTAAAACCTTTTCCTGTTTTTTTTTCAAGTTGGTTTATTCTGGGTTCCATATTATATCGTCCCCACCTAAGAGAAAATAGAAAAAGAGAAAGTCTGAACTGAAGGAGATGCCTTAGAAAGAAAACATAAATCCCATCGATTAATTGACTAGATCGCAAGATCTGGAGAACCATTCTACTATTAAACACTGCAAAGTCTAATTGGGCCTCGGTGGCGGGTTTGGTTCCTGTTGTTGAAATAAATGGATTTAGGACCCATCAACATAATTGGTGCTAGAAGGAGGGCCTACGAATGAATGGTTGAACACATATTTCACATAATATTTCAGACAACGTGTAGATTCAGAACAACCCACATGCATGGCTAGTCATTCCCAAGACAATCCACACACATTTATTACTCTTGAAACGAGCAAATCACCCCAGCCCGAGGAAGAACACTTGTTCCTTGACATACCTTATGCTCTCCCTCATGAAGAATTAAATCAATTCAGAAGAATCACAAGAAAATATGCCCAATAGATCGGTGCATAGTCTTTATCTCTGATACTTCCTCGAAGACAAATAATAAGTAGACCAGTGGTCAATACTCTTGACGAGGTTTTCATGCACACAGTAGAAGACCTAATAGATTTCAAAATCACCAAAATCGATCATCCTCTTAATCTGATCCCCAAAATGCCAGTCGGTGACGTCTCTGAACCAGATGATTTTTCGGAAGAGGAAGAGTTTAACTCAGAATCCGAAGACATGGAATATTGCAACGACCATGATGAATAAAGGGGAAAATCACCTCATAAAAATCAACCTTTATTGGCTAGAGATACTTTGGCCACCTTGAGGTGAGTCCATAACCTTCCCCGACATCCAGAGAAGTTACTTCCTAAGATTGATCTCGAGACCTCAGGATTTCCTGAAGATCATATCAAGAAATTTATACTAGCGATCAAACTTATGAATGTCCAATATGAAGACGTAGTTTGTAGGATGTTCCCCTACACTTTTGAGAACTCGTCCTCCACATGGTATTTTTACCTACCTATAGGATCCATAACTAGTTGGAAAAAGTTTCAAAAAGATTTTCTAGATAAATTTTCCAAAGAAACCACTACACAAGCTTTGATGGATGAATTGTTTGTAGCCACCATGAGTTCAAAAGAGAAGGTTAAATATTTGAATCAAAGATTCACAACTATTTTGAACAAATTCCAACCTGAAGCTAAACCAACTCAGGAGTTTAAAATTGAAGTATATGCTAACGCCCTCCTAGCTTCTATTTCTATGTTTATGAAGAGGCCTACCAAATGAACCCTGGCTGAGAATTTTGAAGAATCCAAAATGATAGAGTTCCAAGTGAAGGGATGTAAGGAAGGACAAGTCTTGTTAGTTAAAAAAGAAGTCCAACCTCCCCCCAGGAGAGGACTCCTTTTGACTAGACCGCCAGGGAAACAAGCAGAACAAGCTCCCGAAAAGGGTAATGGAGATATAGAACACCTACAATGCATGGTTAAGAAATTATCAAATGAGATCATAGACATGAAGAGAAACGCAGGGGAAGGAAACCAAGGCCAAAGGCCCTATAAGCCTTTCTTTAAAAGGAAATCGTCGTTCAAAGAAATTGAACCTCCCCCAGCTAACTTAAATATCGATTTGGGAAATGTAGCATCTGATTCTTTTTGTACTTATCACCAATAAAAACACTCCGAAAGAGACTGCCCTCAATGGGTGGATGCCATGAATTTGATGGCCAATCGGTTTCTTGACAAAGTATCCCTGATCGAACAACCAAGCGGGTTAGTTATGAATGTTGTTGATTAGGAAGAGATCGATTGACTAGAAGATAGAACCATGTTGATATGGGATCCTGACCTAATTATGACTTCTGACGACCTATTTTCTCAAGAAACCCCCGCAAAGGTCTCGATTGTGAAAACACGCAGTAAGGGTCCACCTGTCTCTAAATATCTCATTACTACCCAAAATTCGGGAGGAAAGACAACCCCTGATCACCTAAAAGCACTCTTTTCTCCCCATAAGAACCCTATAATCATCCATACCCGAGAATCACCCAAACTTGATTACAACGTAGTTGAATATTTGAAGAATTTGAAGGCCTATATATCAGTTATGGACATTTGTAGGATCCCTCAGCAAAAGTAATTCCTATTATAGGATTTGAAATCAGTAGAAAATCCTACAACGAGCACTGACCCAAGAATAAATCTAATCCCCACAGACCTAGGGAATAAACCAACCGTGAACACTTGTTATGAAGATAACAAGGGAAGACCTTTTGTCCCACCTTTCCTTTTAACATTTGAAGTCTTCAACAAGAACCTCCATAACTGTTTGGTTGATTAAGGGGAATCCTCTAATGTTATTCCATTGTCTATCTGTAAAAAACTAAACGCAGTCCCTCTCAAGAGTGATAAACATGTAATACAACTAGACAAAACCGAGGTGAAGGTCATGGGATAACTTAAAGATGTAATGATCAGAATAGCCATGCATACTAAATTTTTGCAAGTAATTGACATCATTATAGTAGACATCCCATAAGCTTATGGATTATTGTTAAGATGAGTCTGGTCTGAGAAATTAAATAGATACTTTAGTACAGATTGGGCACACCTTTGGCTACCATTAAAGGGGCACAAGAATATGATCAAAATTGATAGGGACAGATATCTGAAACATACGGTCACTGATATGGAAACCCTAAACGAACCCTCATTGACAGATTTCCCTGTGCTAGGAAATTATTATTGTGATTCCTATTTCGGGAAATTCTCCCCTCTTCCATCTGATGTCCCTCTCACTTAGAACTCTAAAATGGTTTTTCAATAGAAATGGTCGATATCGACAAAGGAAACCCTCTTGTGTCAAGAACCTGCGCTAGAAATCACCGGACAAAAGATAGGAGAGAAAGAAAGTAATAAGAAGGAAGAAACAGTTAGCTTTCGCTCACAAATTTGGACCATACACTTTGATGGATCTAAATCAAAGGAACGATAACAGTCAGGGTGCATCCTCATTGATCCAAAAGGTAAATGTCATTTCTTGTCCTGTAGACTAGAATTTGAATGCACAAACAACACCACCGAGTATGAATCTCTAGTACAAGGGTTAAATAAATCCATAGACTTAGATGTCAAAGAATTGAAGGTTTTCGGAGATTTTGAGATTATCGTTAGACAAGAAATACTATACATTGAAGTTTCCCACACCTAATGAATTATCAATAGGAAGTGCATAGGTTAATAGAGCATTTTGAAGCTTTCAGTATCATCGTGATTCCCAGAGCAAAGAATATCCTTGTTGATTCCCTGACCACAGCTGCTTCAAGGCTGTCACCTATAGAAGATTATGAAGCCTCCCAATTCACTGTGGAACTACTCTACAAACCATCGATGCCTAACAAAATTTCTAATTGGAGGATCTTTGAAGGGGATGAGCAGATCATAAAATGTCTGACTAACCAAGATAGTTTCACGGAATTAGCTATTGACGATGAAGTATTATAGGAATAGTCAACAGAAACTAATCTTCGGATAGGTCAACCAACTAAAAAATCAAAGTCTCACACAATCCTGAAGGGGATAGATAACTTAGAAAATCTTTTTGACTTGAAAGAACAGTTTAAAAGGCCCAAAAATGCGAAAACTAGTAGTTTATGTCCCATGCATGAAACTGTAAATCTCAAGACCCCGGAAAACCCAAGAGACGTAAACCTTGGGAAACCATATCTAAAGAGGAAAGGAAGGCTGATCTCAAACTCTTCAGACATTATCAATATGTCTTTGTGTGGTCCTACCGGGATATGAAAACTTATGATACCCGTATCATTCAACACACTATCCCGTTGAAACCTGAAGTGAAACCCTTCTAATAGAAGCTCTGAAAATATCACCCATCCCTAGAACCTCTCATGTGTTAGAATTTGAAGAAACTTTTAGATTCCAAAATTATCTTCCAGGTTAGACATTCTGCATGGGTAGCAATTTTGGTTTTGGTGAGGAAAAATTCTGGAGAAATATGCTTATGTGTAGATTTTAGGAACCTCAACAGAGCTTCAGAAAAGGACAACTACCCAGTCCCACCGATGGATAAAATATTGCATGTCGTGTTCGGTTCTCATACTTTCTCTCTACTGGACAGTTTCTCAAGTTACAACCAAGTTCTGGTTTTAGAGGAAGATTGTTTGAAAATTACCTTCCAAACCAAGTGGGTAACTTTCTCTTACAAACATATGCCGTTTGGGTTAATCAACATAGGGGCAACCTTCAAAAGGGAAATTGATGTAGATTTTCAAGGGTTGATCAACAAGTGTGTGGTATTGTATCTGGATGACGTGACTATGTATTCGAAGAACAGAGAGGAGCACATCCAACACTTAACCCATATTTTCGAAAGGTGTAGAAAATACGGTATATCTTTAAACCTTAAGAAGACTATATTTGGTGTGGAATAAGGAAATCTATTAGGTCATATTATATCCCAATATGGAATTCTCATAGACCTTGAGCGAGTCAAATCTATAACTCAAATCGTGTTACCTCCCAGCAAAAAGACAATGCAATCCTTCTTCAGGAAAATTAATTTTGTAAGAAAATTCACGCCCGATTTCGCCGAACCTGTCATACCATTACAAAAAATGATCCACAAAGATGTTGAATTTAAGTGGGACGATGAATGAAAGGATGCTTTCAGCAATATTAAAACTGCTATATCCCAAGCCCCTGTGTTGCGAAGTCCCGATTTCAATAGAGATTTCTTGCTCTATACTTTCACCTCTGACCAGTCGTTAGCTACAGTATTGACTCAGAAGGATGATGACAACAATGAGGCTCCGGTATCATTCATGAGCACTAATATCCAAGGAGCCGAACTTAATTATTCTGCTATTGATAAACAAACCTATGCGGTATATAAGGCAGTGAAACACTTCAA
The DNA here is from genome assembly GCA_032191745.1 of Picea mariana. Classification (NCBI taxonomy): domain Eukaryota; kingdom Viridiplantae; phylum Streptophyta; class Pinopsida; order Pinales; family Pinaceae; genus Picea; species Picea mariana. Next base: position 123,705 of record JASDQU010372212.1, on the reverse strand, counting down.
ATATTACATCCTCAAGAACCACACCAAAGTAATTTTGCCTCACCCTATGGTCCGATCCTTTTTCACTCAACAAGAGATGGAGGAAAGAAGAGGGAACTAGATGGAAGTAGTCCAAGAATTTGATCTATATATAAAACCTGCCAAACTAGTTAAAGGGCAAGGATTATGAAAACTGAAAGTTGAGGCCCAGGACCAAGTAAATGAAGACTCTGGATGCGAGAATGAAATGGCATTATGGTGTGGTGAAGATTCATACATTTACCCAGGGCAAGACTCTTGGTATGAGAATTTGACTTATCTCTTGCACCATGGGACTTGCCGAGAAAAGCTCAGCCCTAGGGAAAGGAGAGCTCTTAGGTTTAAATCTGCGCAATGTCGCCTTATAAATTCGGTACTCTTTCGGATTAATTATGATGGGATACTTTTAAGATGTCTTGAATGTGAAGATGAAGAAAAAGTTCTTAAGGAGATCCATGATGGCCCTGCCGGTGGAAATTGTACAAGAAACACCACCGCTCATAAGATACTGAGAGCTAGCTATTATTGGACCAATTTTTTCAAGGACGCTCACACATGTGATAGAAATTGTAAAACTTGTCAAATTAGCACTGGGAAAGAGAAGAGAGCAGTAGCCCCACTCCAATTGATGACCGTTTCTAGACCTTTTGAGCAATGGGGGTTAGACATCATAGGAGAAATTACACCTAGATCTTCAAAACAACACAAGTACATACTTACTGTCGTCGATTACTTCATGAAATGGGTAGAAGATATTACTCTAACCCATGTAAATGAGAAGGTGGTAATCCAATTCATAGAGAAACAACTAATTACAAGGTTCGGTGTTCCTTCTATTCTTGTTTTCGATAATGCAGCTTATTTTTATTCCACCTCATTAACAGAGTTTGCACTAGACAAAGGAATCACAATTAGATTCTCTGCAAATTACTATCCATAGGGAAACAAAGTGGAAGAATCAACTAATAAGAACCTAGTAAGGATATTGAAGAAAACAGTTGCAGATAACCAAAGGAATTGGCATAAGTTACTCCACAACACTTTATGGGAAGATAGAGTCACACCCAAGGAGGCTATAGGAAATTCCCCATACTTTCTAGTGTACGGATAGGAAGCCATTCTCCCGAATGGGATTTATCTTCCATCTCTTCAACTGACCCAAGATTCCAGAGGAAAACCTTCATCAATCATACAACAAAGAATTGACACTATGCTCATGCTAGAAGAAGAAAGGGAAAAAGCTAAGTTAAAATTCATAGCCCACCAACATATAGTGAAAAGATGGTTTGATAACCATAAGTCTAAAGAGAATATTTTTGAAGTAGGATACCTAGTCCTAAAATGGGACAGAGCAAATGAGCCTAAAGGCAAACATTCTAAGTTTCAGAATCTATGGCTTGGACCTTTCCAGGTGGCTGAGAAGATTGGGGCAGGCACTTATCGGTTATAGAATCTGAGGGGGGAACCTGATACCCTCCCAGTAAATGTCAAATCCCTAAAATAATATTTCCATTAACAAAAAAAAAAAAATCTAATTAAATTTTTTTCCTTTTTATGTTTTGTATTAGTGTTTTCATGATTTTGGTTTTAGCTAGGTCAATTATGAAATGCATTTTTTGTTGTTTTCTTTTTCTATTTTACACTTCTGTGCTTTTGAAGATTTTGTTTAGCAAGACAATGGTCGACCTCAAATCATGCGGCATAGCGAACTCTGTTCCTAACTCATCGCTCACATACAACACCAGAAGCATCGAGGAACCTACGGTTGTTTCGAAGGGATCTCTATCTAACCTGAACAGATGAACAACTTTGGAGAAATGTCAGAAGTTTCTTCTTAGTGGTTTGGTAAGACCTTAAGGTAAAGATGGTAAGATGAAAAGGACTACATGAACCCCGAAGACAAAGCTAGCAAAGGATCCACCTTAACCATCTCACTTTACAAAAATAACGGACGTCATCCTCTCCCACTTACTCAGGGCATTCTGCCAAAATAAAATTGATTTTATTGAATGAGTGAACAATAGGAGAGGGTATGAAGATAACTCCACTAGGGCTATGGATTCTCGCTGGCAACGAAGCAAGGTCTGTGATGTCGGGATGACTACGTCAGGGCTATGGATGCTCGCTGACAGTGGAGAAACACCGTAGCAAGTGAGTAAATCTAGCTAAAGGCTCCATGCCAGTGAATTCTTTACTAGATTTTTGTCAAAGAGGGCATGAGTCAGGGTTACTAGAAATGAAGGAGGAATAAAGGTGAAAAACCCCACAGGAAGACCCAGATGAATCAACCCGAGAATTTCAAATGCAAGGGTAAAAGAGGCTCTGATTTAAAACTAGTTAAGTTCTCCACCTGCTTTTGCATCAACTGAGCTTGAAGGAGGAATAGAGATTTTGCTTTCGCCCAGTAAGTCGTGATTTGTTGAGCACTCAAAACACCTTAAAATGTCTATGTCAAATTTTACTTTTTGGGTACCACTTGATCTTTTTGCATTATCTAAATTCGACTTCAGTATGAAAAATGTTGCCTTTTCTTGTCATTCTAACTCTCGTTAATTCTTCCAAAGTTTGTTTGAATCTGTGAAAACCCGTAACTTAAAATACTAACATTTAAATAAAGAACTGATTATCAAAACATTTCCTTGACGTGCTCAAAGATTCAACATCAGGAAGAAGTAAAAAATGAAAGAGAATCACTCAAGAGAACTGGGGCTGCCGAGTGTCGATGTTTGTCGATGTCGGCAGAAGGGATTTTTTCTTTCACGACAGGAATCACACAAGGATATCTTTGATGACCGATCCCTTCAGCATCGGTAAAAGGCTAAAAGAGTAAGTGTTAACGAAGAAATGAAGGCTTCACCGATAGCTGATCCCCGATACCTTTCGGCATCGACAGTCCTAGGTTTATTTTAACACATGGATCTTGTTGAAACCCCGATTCCGATTGATGAACATGACCAAACCACCTATCCTCATCTTCCACGTGTCTTTTCCATATTGGATAAAACATATGATCTAGTTTTCCCTTGAGTAGTTATTGGTTTTCGAGGCCCAAGTCACACCTTGAGTTAGTTTTTCCACGTCAGCACCATACGACAAAATCGATCGGCACTAGAATTTATTATCAAGAGGATACCAACAAAAACTTCCATCACGCATCACTAATCCTTGATCTATCCACTAATAAAGCAAGGCAATGGGATGTTTTAGCGCTAGGATACATTAGATTCGAAGCATTTAAAGAACTAATTAGTTCCAAATATCGCATTAGTTATTAATTCGTGTGTGGATCAAATCAGTCGTTTGAAATAGAGCGCACCACCCTCCACACCTCCGCTGTTAACCCATGATGAATTGAATTGCAGAGATTTGGCGATAGATTTCATTTGATTTTCACCTCGTACCCCAAGTTAATTGGTTGATACGACATGACAGGTTCTTATCCATTTAAATTATTTCAAGTTGTTCGCAAATAAGATCATCGTGCACAAATAATTTCAGATCATCTAGAGGAGCGAGATGAGAAATTCAAAAAAATCTTCCAAGATCCCATGAGTATTAAACAATAGGTTTAGCAATCGTTACAGGTATGTACTAGTCTGTGGATTTTTTATGCTACACTTCATACATTTTTTATCCGGTGTTACCCTGTATGCATGCCCTAAAGTTTTGATTTTGGTTGCAAGAACAATGCCTCCAAAGAAACCTAGTACTAGGAAATCACCGAGGGGGGCCCAAGATGAAAGAATCAGAGACAGGAGAAGGCTCGTCCCCAGGGCCAAAAAAGAAATTAGAATTCGCTCCAAGGACGCAACCATTCATTAGGACATCCACCAAGAAGATTTTCACTTAGCCTCCAGCCTTTGGAGACATAGAATAAAGCATAGGAACCAAGGTTGTACTCCTGCAATGGGGATAACTCTTAAAGAATATCAGGAGGGAAGAATTTCCCGAATATACTCCGCACAGTGACCCCAATATGAGAAATATCAACGATGAAGTATTTCCCAACATATGAAGAGCATACCTGCACATCATAATGAGAAGAACTCAGTTTTCGCCTGCATAGAACTCCTGAAGTGGCTGATCAACCACATGGACACACAAATATGTTTGATTAATGATGACAATGGCGAGTGTGTCGGGGTTTTACTTTTGGTGGAGGTACAAAATTACTACAAGATCAGAGACCCGGATGAGCGACTGAACATCGATTTTGTTGTAAGTTTCTATGAGAAACACGACACCATCTGGGTCATGGATTTGTGGTGGAGAGAGGATTAAAATTACACCAATCAGACTTTTGGCTGGTACCCGACGACCAACCTAAGGAAGCTGTATATCTATATGATGGCCCTCATCTGCTAGTTGTATGGGGAGAAAGGTTTTTCCAGGTTTTCAGAGGCATGAATGCCTCTAGCTTACATGAAAGAAATTTTTGGGAGAGGCTTTAACTGGGGTGCCATCATTTCAAAGAAGTTGAGCATTTTCATTCAACAGGATCAGACGCCAAAAGAAGGAGAGACTCCATCCTTCTACATGGCTTCTTATTTATTGGACGTCATCTACACCAGAAATGTATTTGCCAGAATGACCTTAAGATGGAATTCCTCAGAACTCCTGGTCTACGTTTACTTCTATGTCCTATGGGAAAACATGCATAAGAAATCATACTCCCTCATCTACGATCAATTCATCGCACGCATTCATTTTTTTCTTTTCAAGAAAGAGTGCCCAATACTATCGGCTGTAGTCAAAAGATGATATCAAAGGTAGGTCACTAGTACCTGGGTGAGCACGATACCTACATCATGGTTTTCGAAGCCACTAGATAACCACACCTTTTACCTATGTATGTTCTAGATCAACTATTAGTAAGGGAAATCTGTTACCAAAACATCCTGGAAGGTTACAATGCCACTCTAGTAAAAGATAATAAGAAAACATTCATACCTTATGGATTCCATATAGATTTCTACATGGTAAAAGACACCACTCAAGCCAAGCAGGAAGGACTGAGTCAATTAGAGTTTCGATTCCAGATAGGCCACTTTCGCAAACATGACCCAAAGGGTCTAGTCTTGAAGCCTGCATCGCAAGTATCGTCATGTTGGCCCTACACCCATGAAAAATTTGAAGATGAGTTCTTCACCAAGAATGCTCAAGAGTGGGACTAGATGGTGGCAAGGATGGTCGATCCTAAGATGACCAGTTTCAATGCCATGAGCCGAGATGAACAAGAGACAACCCTGGAACAATCAGCTCAAGGGGCCCTTACGGCCAGATAATAAAGGATAGCATCTGAAGTAGTCGAAGCAACATAATCCCCCTTGATATCCCCAATGCAAGGCAGAGATATCCATTTGGCACAAGAACTGTGGGAAAGGGGACTGCTCATGTTAGAATGGGTGCAGCGGGTTCTTGATCATCTACAAGATGACCCAGACCTATCATAAATGATAAGATCCCCTTTCGATAACCTAGACATAAGTTAGGTGGGTACGAGCGACCCTGAATTTATAGATATTGATGAAATTGATGAGTTGGATGACCTTGAATTTGCAACGCCACCAGCTGGATAGCCAACATGTGTGGCGAATCAGCCAGAAACAGTCTGGGTATCAGTAGAAACAAGCACATCAACCCCTTAAGCGATTTTATAAAGATATATGACGATGATGAAAGCCTAGAAGCATCTCTCGGGCCCCTGTGCACCTCGAAGAAGAAAAGGGACTGAAGAAGACATCTTCTCCTATCCCCAAGGTCCAAATCCCAGAGATATCGTAGAAAGAAAAGGAAGTTGAGGGTGTCAGAGACACAAAAATTCCCGATGCGTCAGAGTATCAAGTGACTAGTTTGAAAAAACAACCAGGGTCGAATGAGCCAGAGAAAGAAGCACCGCGACAGGAAGTCAGTGTTTCGATGACTGATGAATAAGTAAGTATTGATTCTATCCCTAATGCCTCTATTTCACTTGGTACTCGAACACCCGATGGGCGATAGAAAGAAGATGGACCTTCAGAGCATAACAAGGAAGTTCAAGAACCCAAACTTGAACAGGTATACACCAGTGAAAGTCTGTGAAACGCACTCACATGGGGGGATCAACAGATTCTTGAACCTGTGGAAGAAGTAGCTGACATAAATGTTATAGCTTATGATCGAAGGAAGAAGGCTATCATCCAGAGAACCACCAAGAAGAGGAGGATCACTTTATATCACTCCATCCTCATCACTACAGAGGAAAATTTGATAAACATAGAATATTCCATAATATTCAAGCTTATCGGCATGGGCATAGCGATCTCTGATGCCATCCTGGATAGAGCTAAAAGAGATGAAAAATATTTGGTCACCACCCTGAAATAGATAGAACACTTGTGTCACTTGGATAAGTACTATCATGACACCACTCACGCCGTGATGTACATAAGGAATGAATTCAAGAAGGCCTATAGCAGGTTCATAGACGAGTGAAACCTATTCACTAAAGGAATAGCTGAGCTCTAGGAAGATACTCTCATGGCACTTGCGACGTGTAAGCATATGGAGTGGTGGTATGAAAAAGCGCAGCAAGCCATGGAGAGAGTAGACTACATTGGTGCAGTTCAATAGGGAGGAGATAATGAAGAACATGACATTAAGGTGTTGAACAAAATAAGTCTTCATTGCATAAGGAAAGCGATCGAGTATCGGGCGAAAATGTCTCGGGAACCACACTGGGAGATTCAAGAGAAATGGGCCAAGTGATAGAAACACTAGATTAAAATCAATCGAGTGATTAAATATATCATGATCCAGGTGGATATTGGTGGCCACCCAGCTTTTCCGACTGGCTCAAAACAGTTTTCTGGCAATTTTGGCAATTTACTATTTTTAGTAGGTTTTAACTTTCGGGGCCATTTTGAGGGCCCAAATGAAGGTTTTATAGATATATGTTCTCATTGATAGCCTAAGGAAATATTTATCCCCCAAAATTAATCTCCTCGATGATAGCTTTCCAATGAGCTATCATATGCCTAAAACGGAGATCATATGCAAAAGTTATGACCCCGGGAAGTTGACGTACTAACTTACCCAAACGGGGCCCACATGACTTTTGGCGCTTCATCTCCTAGGGTTAGTTTTTTGGATGTCCAGGGTTTTTGGCATTCCTGTTTAATGTAAAAAGGACTTCAGAGCCTCATTGTAATCATCTTCTTGAGAATGCGAGTAGCCGTCACATCTCTTCTCAGAGATAAGCTGCCAACATTCCAGCGAGTCTTTCACTCTGTATTTTTACAGTCTCTTTACATTTCTTTCATTAATATAAATCATGTATTACTGTATCTCTGTGGTTATGGTTGCATCTATGATATACTTCAGTTATATTATTGAATATATGCGATATCTCTGTGCATTTCTTTATTATATCTTCGATCTCATTTCATGCCGAAAATAATCTAGATCATGTTGTCGACAATTCCAACTATTTGACGACCTCTACTGAGATGAGGTTTTTTTGTCTTCTGCTATCAACAATAAAATTCAGCGGGGTCCCCTTCACCCACATATGTGAATGAAAAAGGCGCTCCCCCTCTTCAAGATCTGTTGGTTCTTCTAGTTGAATTGTTGTGGTCGCGACAATAACAGTGGGGTCTGTGTCAATGATATGTCCTATACCAATATTTTCATAATCAGATTCTGAATCAGGGTTTGGCTTCTTGTCTTTGATATCGACCACAAATGACTATTTTTATCGACATTCATCGGTGTTGTGCTAGGGGATTTTGTGGAAATCGCACCATTTTCCGGTGTCCTTCTTTGTCTTCCCATGACCCTTATTTTCCTGTGTCTTCGACTGGTTTTTGGGAGACTATTTGTTAGGGCTATCTTTGTCATACTTTGGTTGTTGCGGATTTACAGATCCGAAATCCTGTTTGTTCTGGTGCTTAAATTTCTGCTCGATTTTAACAACATATCGATAAGCAACACCGAGTGATGAGATGTCCAGAAAATCCATTTCAGTCTAGATGTATCTGTGTAGAGCCCCATAGTATTTCAGAACCAAATGTCGCTCAGATTCTTTGATACCCAGCTTGGTGTGCAAGGTATGGAAGATATTGGTGAACTTTGGAACTGCTTGGCCCCTCTCTTATCGTAGTGTGGTCCATCTCATGTATTGGTCCTCATAATTTCCAACAGGGTAATACTGTTCCTTTACCGCATCCACAAAAAAATCCCAAGTGGGATCGGCCCCATATATTTCAAACTCCTCTGTGGAAATCTGCTCCCAATAAGTTTCCCACCAATTTTTGACATGGGGGAGAGCTTTAAGGAGTGTGAAGGTGATCTTTTCTTTGTCGGAAAATTTGTGAATAGAGAAATAACCTTCTAGCAGATTTAACCATTTGTCTAGGGCTTCTGCATCTATCTGTCCTTCAAATACAGGAATATCAAAATTAACTTGTACCTTGAAAGGTGAGGTGCCTCCAAAGTGGCCTCTTGAAGAATATGCGCCTGATGCTATCGGCAGGCGTTTAAGGATGTGGGCAAAATTCTCCATCATTTCATCCCTTTGTCGCGTGAGAGCTTGCTCAAGTAACAGATTGATAGGATCGTTTGCTCTGTCATTTTTATTTTCTTCTGCCATTGAGGGTTTCTTGGGTGTGTGAGAATGATTGTATTCAAGAGATACAAGCTCGATACCCAACTTGATATACTCGGACCTCGTTGGGGACATGCACTTAAAAGACGATCAAGAGCAGCCTGCTCTGATACCACTGATCCAGATTATTTTTGACACGAAATGAGATTGGAGATATAATAAAGAAATGCACAGAGATATCACATATATTCAATAATATAATAGAAATATATCAGATATGCAACCATAACCACAGAGATACAGTAATAGATAATTTCTATTAATGAAAGAAATGTAAAGAGACTGTAAAAATACAGAGTGAAAGACTCACTGGAATGTTGGCAGCTCATCTCTGAGAAGAGATGTGACGACTACTCGCATTCGCAAGAAGATGATTACAACGAGGCTCTGAAGGAATTTTTACATTAAATAGGAATTTCAAAATCCATAGACATCCAAAAACCTAACCCTAGGAGATGAAGCGCCAAAAGTCACGTGGGCCCCGTTTGGGTAAGTTAGTACATCAACTTCCCGGGGTTGTAACTTTTGCATACGATCTTCGTTTTAGGCGTATGATAGCTCGTTGGAAAGGTATCGTCGAGGAGATTAATTTTAGGGGCTCAATAATGCCTTTATATATCATTGAGAACCTATATCTTGAGAAACCTTCATTTGGGCCCTCAAAATGGCCCTGAAAGTTAAAACCTGCTAAAAATAGTAAATTGCCAAAATTGCCAAAAAACTGTTTTGAGCCAGTCGAAAAAGGTGGGTGGCAACTGATATCTACCTGGATCATATCAAACTTCTCGATTTCAGAACACTCGATGAATTTGTTGACTTGCGCGATATAGTCGAATCGTACACCAAGAAAGATGCATCATGGGCCGAAAGACTTTCAAAGGTGGTGGACATAGCGCCATGATAGGTACAAAAATTCATGGAACACCCGATCAAATCTTGAGCTATGATGAAACAGTTAAGTGTCAGTCTGGTGAAGTATCAGGAATATGCAGTACAGATAAGGGAGATCTACGCGGCCCCGATGGAACAACATAGATTTCAATATGCCAACACCTACGAGGAGATTTTCATTATTTGGTCGGAGTATGAGAAGAGTCATCCTTTTAAAGAGATATCTTGAGATGACTATTATAAAACTGTTAGGAGAGAATGCCACGTGGCAATTTTTTTTTCTTCACTACACTTTAGCAGTTATTCTTAGTTAATCTTATGTTATAAATAAGAGCATCGACTGATTAGTTAAGGGTCGATGGTTGTTGAAAGAAAATCTCTTTTCTGGTTTGTTAATAATTATTTTGAAGCTTCCTTTAATAGAGAAGTCCTTTTGTACCAGAGACAAGTTATATTTTCATCAAATGCGTGTATGATTGGATGTGGAGAAGAACTATTTCCTATCTTGTCTCATGAATGTATGTTGTAACAACTAAGAGCTATTAAATCTATTTATAAGTTATCTGATGCAATGTTTTTATAGTACTTTTCTTTAATGATGAAGATCAATTGTTGTGTGATTATGTGATAGATGATTAGAGTTAAGTGAATTATTTTACTTGCCATTATTTATCATGTATGTGTTTTCTTTCTAATAATTAGTATCTAAGACAGTAATTGAATGCTAACATGGTTAACGTATTAGTACTAGGCCTGTGGTATAAAATTGTTGTCTACATGCTTGAGTAGCGGGTTATCCCAAGCTCAGCCTCTTCTCCAGTAGTTAAAACCTTTTCTTGTTTTGTTTTCAAGTTGTTTTATACCGGCTTCCATCCTATATTAGTCCCACCTAAGAGAAAATACAAAAAGATAAAGTTCATACTGAAGGAGACTCCTTCATAAGAAAATGTAAATCCCATCGATTAATTGGCTGTATCACAAGATCTGGAGAACCATTATACTATTAAATGCTGCAGAGTCTAATTGGGCCTCGCTGGTGGGTTTGGTTCCTGTTGTTGAACTAAATGGATTTAGGACCCATCAACAACATACCAGGAATCTACTTGGGATGACATTCATACATTCCCTCACAATTCATTAACATATTAACAACATACATTATTAACAAATTCATCCATTTAACTCAAAATCAACATAGCCATAGATAGGGAGAAAAATAACATTATATCATTTCAATTCAAATAGTATCATGCATAAATCAAAATAATCACAATGCAATAGGAATGCTCTCTAATACATTCTACAAGTGATGCATTACAATACACCATGCACTCTCTGTTCAGATTTTGCACATAATACTAGATTGACTCCATTGAAAACTCTCTACAAAACTATTCCAGCCACATACAAAAGTGTTACAAAAAATCACAACATGATTCATAAAAAAAACATGGATTGACTTCTCCTCTACTGCCAATCTCAGACTCTCTGAACTCCAAACTCTCAAATCTCTCCTCTCTACCTTTTCTTAGATACTCCTCTATGGTGCTCTGTCACTTTCTCCTCTGCTCCACCCACTCTAGTGATTTCAATTTCCTTGTTGGCACACTTAATTATACTAAGAGGGGGGAGGTGAATCAATATAAGACTAAATTTTCTTTTCTTACAAGATTTATCAATGTATTACTTCATCAACTCTAGTAGGTAAAGATAAAAAACAACCATACAATCCATAGTACATAGACTTGGCATGGAAATCCAAATGGGAGAAAACCAAAAAAGGATTCTTTTATATCATCATATAGGAACCAACTTATTGTTACAATGTTTGTAGGAACCAACCTACATGAGACACCAATCCCCGTAGTTGAGCATCAATTCAACAATGCCTATAGGAACCAACCTACAGTTGGTATATTTGCAGGCACCAACCTAGAAGAGACACCAATACCATTAGTTGAGCACAAAATCAACAATATGTAGGCACTAACCTACTAGAGACACTAATATCCTCAATCTATCAATAATGTCAAATATTCTCTTTCCCTCAATCCTTCAATTTCATATGACTCCTTCTTTATCTCTATTATCACAACAAATTCCTTCAGTTAACAATCTATTTGATTTCAAAATTTCTTTATACCTTCCTCCTCCTAGCCACCCTTAGAAATTTACATTAACTTTATTTCATTCTTAGGCATCTTCGAACCTGAGATCCTCATGGCTTCTCTCCACATGATCCACACTCACACACACACACACTCCCACGCATACTCACACTTCTCACTCTTTCATACTATATCCATTATTGTACACACTTGAATTGGGTTTGAGCATCGTTATTTATACAAAACATACACCGGAACGTTTTTCCACATATCTAAGGAATGTTGCCATGGAGTTGGCTCCAAATATATTTGAATCTCCTTGAATTATTTTGAAAAAATATCATTTGAATCCGGTATTGAATTACCTTCCATCGCACACCATATGCTTCTCTGGATAAAGCATGAACTACGATGCTTAGTAGTTGTCATATCATATTCTCAATTAAATCACACGTGTTGATATTGTTCCTCGGTCATTAGCACACACACCATAGCTTCAACGTTCATGAACCATTCGATGACCCCATATTAGATCACAACCATCAATACAATTCCCTGTCCACCTCAACATGTAACACATCCTTGATGCATGGTCTTCATCCGATCTGAACCTCAGACTAATCTCTTTTGTTGATCAATCTCTCACATAGTTCAATACTTTAGCTCATAGACACCATCTGATTAGATATCTAATTAGCCTCAATCGTCGATATGTTATCTTAATGGTTTCACCACAGGTATAAGGCATATATTTTCTTACATCCACGATGTCCAAAATGAACCTTCATGTTCTATCACACTCATTTTTCATGTATAATTAGACACATTTCCAATCACTTCTCCATGGGTCTAAGGCATATCCTTTCGTACTTTTGTGGTGTCCAAAATGCACATTCACATTTCACTGCACTCACTTTGCACCCATACTTAGAAAATTTTCTAAGTATTTCACCATGAGTATATGATACATCATGAGTCATTAACTCTCTCACCCTCTAGGTCATCCAATCTGTGACAAGAGGTGACCTCCTAGCTCATACAATTGATTCTTCATACTCAAAAAACAAATTAACATTTCATTGTGGGTCTAAAACTTTTCCCGATTCGCTTGTCTATCTCTGTGACCTTGTCCGTCCTACTAATTGTTCTTGGTACTTAGTGATTTCTTCAAAATATGTTCATATTTATTCATTCTTGATATTTATCCAATTTCTGATATTTTACTGTGGGTCATGGGTCTA
>JASDQU010372212.1:80649-103591 GCA_032191745.1 Picea mariana | reverse complement strand
TCATCAAATCAATAAATATCATGGTAGATGAATCAACTCAAAATCACACTCCCTGACTCAATCTGGAGTCCAAGGGTTCCGTCGATGCCTCTGCATCCTCTAGGTCAAAAAACCCTGCACACTCAAATAAACTGAGTCAATAGCACCTGTATACAACAATAGTGAAACATCATGTCATCAATCATAACGCATCATCATCAAGGATAAGTGTTTTATCATCATAAACATCCAGATCACTTGCGAGCAAGTGTCCTCAAAGAATAAGTTTTGTAAGTGCACCAGAGCGGGATGTTACATTACCGAAAGGGCTGGTAGTTAGTGTTTTGTTGATGCACTGTTGAAGCATTGAACCCTGGGTCTGCCCCTGTGCCAACAAATGGTTCTGTTGGCGGGACCAAAAACTGTGATTGCTGGGAACTAAAGTAAATAAAAGAGAATCTATGTACGTAGATTTGCTGCTGTAGTGCACAGTATTCTACTTGACTTTCAAAGCTCTGTGCTAATAACGAAACTCGTTCTGAAGAAAAGAGGTAATATCTTGAAAGAGGTAAAGATTTGTTCTTTGATAGAATAAGATAATTGAAAATTTTTGTTTCGAAAGCATGAATCTAGGTATGCTTGATAGATTTTGTCCTAGTCTAAAAGCTAGGGTTCATTTAGAAGAGAAAGTTTATTTGAATAAATTTTATAGAAATAGAGAAAGATATGTTATTCCTATGCATAGAAAGAACTTTTGGACTAATAAGTGGATGTAGGAACCTAGAAAGAATTTTTGCAGAGTACATGCTCAACACTGTGATCCTAGTGCATAGTAAAAGAAAGGTTGTGGAACTTACAAGAGAAAGAGAGAATTGAAACTATGTTATAACTGTAGAAGACCGGGACATATTGCTAAGGAATTCCCTGGTAAAGGTCCTATTTGTCTTTGCTGTAAAAATTTTGGTCATGAAGTTAAGGATTGTCCAAGAATGATTGCTAAAGTTGAAAATATGAATATGAGACAAGAAAACTATCAAGAGAATAAGAGCTTGTTAAATCATCAAGAGAAATAATCAGAGAAAGCTCAGACTATGATAGTACAATTAAAATAAGTAATGTATGATTACAAAGATGCCAGTTTGTCAGAGATATTGAAAGAAAAACAGTGCATAGATACAAGAATATGAGACTTCAACATAGACTGTGTCCTAGATGAGGAGACACAAGTGAATATCATGACATAAGACACTTGGGAAATTTTGGGAAATCCCACTATCTTACCTTCATTGCACATAATAGGCTTGTTTAAAGGAAAGATGATAACCCTATGTGGAAGAATTACTAATGTACCTGTTATCATCCATGGAACATCAACTCAAGAAGAATTTGAAGTTATTAGGTTTGTTGAGAACAACACTCCATTCCCTCTTTTGTTAGGAAAGACTTGGATTGAGAAAGATTAGATTAGAAGGAAATCATAGGAAGAAGCTATAGAAAAGAAAAATGAAGAACTAAGGGATTTCATAGCTGGAAAAATAAATCGATTGATAGAAGAATGACAAGTTGAGTTGAAGCAACTGAAGGCAAGAGAATTAGTTGTCGAGGTTGAAAGAATGCAGGAAGGTTTGAAGGACCTATCCATACAATAAATAAGTATATACACCCAAGAAATAGTAAGAGAAGGGATATTAACCTCAAACCCTTTGAGAGAACATCAGCAGTGCGAAGTCACTTCACTAGGAGAAGATAAGAATAAGAATGGAAAAAGAAATATAGAAATAGTTAAAGAGACTCAAATCATATGAAATAAGGCAAGGAATATCAATAAGAAGAAGGCTAAGTTGGAAAATACACAAGAAGTTACAGAGAACATATGGAATATTTCACAGATTTGAACTTCCCAGGAGGCAGGTTTGCAGGATTTGAACCTCACCGGAACAACAAAACCGCGCAAAATGGGACTTCGCCCTGGCGAAGCTATATGACCATTGGAGGCACCTCGACCGTTAGAACAACGCTTTGGAACATCTAGGATAGATCGTCGTTAGACATTGAGGCTACGCCATAACAAGAAGATTCACATTGATTGAGGCATTCTTGTTTGTTAGAGGAATGCTCTCCGACACTTTCTTACTTAACCCGTCGGACGCTACATTGGGACCACTATTTTCCACCCATGATTATCTGAGAAAAAAAATGAAGTGATTGTGAGTGTCGAGCTATGCTATCAGACCTTTCCATCTGTTGTTTACCCCACTATCCATTCACCTACCCCAACTTATTTGTTAACAACGAGAATGTTGGTCGAGCACACTGAGCTAGATAAATCCGTTGAAGAGGTTATGAAGAAGTTTATGGATGATAAAGCTATTTCTGAGGGAGTATAGGCATCATCGAATAGGGGACTGTAGGCTTCCCCTTTGACTGGACTTCGTTCAAAACATGTCAACCCCGTGACTGAGAAGAGAAGTAAGAACCACGATGATCTGGATAATGCGAAGCAGATCCCATCGGTCTTACCAAACTATATCCTACCTTTGGCTGGCATGGTTAACTGCAACAACATTCCACGAGACTTTGAATACACATTGATCACCATGTACATCCCAAAGGGAATACGTGTATTTGTAACCTAGTTAGGACAGATCCCAGCATTGAAGAACAATGATTTAAACCTTGGAGATAGAAAGAACCACACCCTGCTCACACCCCATATATATTTGATGAAGACAATTAGGAAGATGCCTCGCATATTCTCCCAACCATGGATAAAGGAGATGGCATAGTCCCCAATACTGAACGTAATGAATATCCCTCATTTTGGCCAACATAAGGAGGTTAACACTTACATTAAACTCCTCTTTTCGTGCTATCATGGAGGATATATTTGGCTCAATAGGCACATCACTGTGGATCTGACATTGATCCATTGAATTATAGGATTGAGCATGCAGGGACCCGACCCTTAGCAATTCTACCCAGGGAAGACCTCATATCACTCCTTGGCACAACTCATTAAGGAGGCATATGATGAAGTTGAGAAGGCAATGCGAGGCTACAAGGTAGCCTCCATCCAGGATGGTGTAGTGTGCCTAGCTTGCTAACTCATACCTAGCAAGCTCATCAGAAATAACCGCCCCATGAAGGTCACCGAGTTTGTGGTGGACCTCGCAGGAAAATGCGTGGAGGGGATGCAAATGAATTGGGAGAGATACCTCATCAATGCGCTCGAGAAAGATTGTCATGAAGCACAGGATTAGGGATACGAGTTACATTTCAGCTAGTTGCTTATGTTGATCGCATTTGTCACTTGGAAAATGCCAAAGGGATCCAATTTTCCAGAAATTGAACCATCAGAGCCACTGGCAGCTATATTTTCTACCTTATGGTATACGAATGATATGTCGAAGCAATGGAAGTCAAACAACGTGTTCCATACCTACTATCAGCAACTGAAGGTTGTTATCCAGTCTTTCCTGTGCATGACATCGTGCACTCTGCACTAGTATAGACCACTAGCTAAGTTCCACGCAGACCCACACTTTATTTATATCACTGCGCATAGAGACGAGAGTAAGGAATAATTACAGTCTTATTATAATCTGAACGACGAAGATATGGAACAGATCACGAAGGAGTGGCTGGTTTAATTCCTATTACTAGTTGATGATGCAAAACTATTTGACCCTGACATCATAAGAATCCCCTTGGTCACCTGGTTCGAGCATGCAGGACATACCAGTGCGAAGAATAAGAAGAAAAAGGAGGAAGTTCAAAACATAGAGATTGATGAGGAGGAAAACTCCTCGAAAGAAATTATACCTCGCTCTTCCGCAGGAGGAGGAGGAGATGAAGTAAATCAAGAAGTAGGAGGGGAAGAAGGAGAAAAACAAGGAGAAGGTGAAGCTACACCATTGAAGGATCCCCCTATCGAGGCAGAAACATCAAAGAAGAGGAAGGTTTCTTTGCAGAAACCTTCAGCAATAAAGAATACCCGCGCTAGTAAGCCCCAGCTAGAGGCTACGCTCATGGAGGATTACATTGGTCTAGTCTACGGAGCAATGGAGGATGTGTTCAAGGACCTCTTACAGAGATATGGCATGAAGCAAGAAGATCTATACATAAGAGCTAAGAAGTAACTGAAGGAAATTCAATGAGCCATTCCATTGAGCCATGCAATACCTACTACCCCTTCCTCGTCGGAGACTATAGAGTTGGGGGATGAGCCAGCCCAACTTTGAATATGTGTAGATGCAACAGAGGCTCGGCTTCAGTGAGTCCAAGAAGAAAAGGAAAAGGCCATAGAAGCTATGAATAAAGAAAAAGAGGAGATCTTGGATCAACTATGAGTTTCATGGTACTGTGTAACTGCGTATGAAAATGAGAAAGATGAGTTCTGAGTAATGCTCGAGGAAGACAAAGCGAAGATATAGAGGAAAAAGGACCAAATTCTCACAGAGAAGAATATAGTCAAAGAAGTGGTGATAAAATAACTTCACTCTGTGCTAGGATTGGCATAGGAGGAACATGAGGTAGTCGAGGTTCAAGTGATGAAGCTCGTTGAGGCCATCCAAAAACTTCAAGCACGGGTAATGAAATTGGAGATTCAAGATTTGGGATATCACTTGTTTTGTGGACCCAACAAGAGGATCACTAGGGTTTTGGGTATTAGGGTTTAGGACATGTTGGTCCATGGGTTTACCCATGTTTAGGCCTTTTTGTAAGGGATGTAAAATTATAAATAAGAAAGAATGTAATGTATAAGTAGCGGTGTAATTAGTTAAGTGAAAGAGGCAAGTAGTTCTAAGTTGCTTAGTGCAACATACTGTGTATGTAAGGATTTGCATGTAATAGAGGAGTTGGATCTATGCCTTGACCTGATTTTGGGAAGGTGGATCTGGTTCTTAGTGTGCAAGTCACTTGTCTAGTGTGAAGCTTGGCTCCGTTTCTTAGTGCACATGAGCAGATAGATGTAAGATATTGGAGACTAGTAAAGAAGAAGAATTCGTTGGTGGACATATCCCCACATTGGGGTGAACCACGTAAATCTAGTGTAGATGGTTTTCTTTGTGTTATAATGTTTATGTTGTGAATCTGCTTAGTGCATCGAATGTTATGAATGATAGATATATATATGAATGTTTAATGTTTTGTATATGTTGAATGTGTTAGATCTGACTTATGATACTAAGTGTAAGGTGTACTTTTTCATTATTACCGCATCGATATGTACTTAGGGTTTGATCTACAATGTGAATAAAGATGTGTTCCATATTGGTTACAGACACCTGATTCCTGTAACCCCCTCTGCCTCTACCTCGGGTGAGACTTCTCTTGCTTCCCAGGTGTTGCAGAAAGGGCCGGTAGTTAGGGTTTTGTTGGTGCATTGTTGAAGCGTTGAACCCGGGGTCTTCCCCAGTGTCAACAAAAGTTTTATTCAAATTTAATACCTTCTACTTGAGAATACCCTTTACAAACAAGTCTTGATTTATTTCTTACAACTTTTCCATCGTCATTTAACATATTTTTGAATACTCACTTTGTGCCAATAACATTTTATCTTTGGGTCTCGAGACAAGTTTCCATGTCTGATTTTTCTCAATCTGGTTTAACTCTTATTCCATGGAATTCACCCAATGTTAATCATTACTGGCTTCCACAAATCATTTAGGCTCTATTTTGGACAATAAAGAGAGATTTACTTGTTTAGATCTACTTGCCATTTTTCTCCTAGTTTGAGTCTGAGCACTTTTATCACCAAGAATTAAGTTTTTTGGATGATTTTTATGCACAAACCTTGATGATGTTTGTGTATCTTGGCCTTTTGTTTATTGTTCTTGTTATTGTTCTTCTTCATTCTCTTCTTCTTCTTCTTCTTCTTCTGCATTCTCTTTATTTTCTTCTTCATATTATCCTTTTTCTTTCTTGTTGTAATCTATTTTTGTAATATCTCCTTCCAATTGATCGTGACAAAGGATGACTTAGTAGTTGATATGATTCTTGTTGGATATATTCAATGAAGAGAAAGGGATTAAAGGAGGTGTTGGAAAAAATTTGGAGAACAGGGTTCTCGAAGGTTACCAACAAAAGTACAATTGTATTCTAGTAGTGTTGGCATATTCAACCTTCTGCAAGGGAAGGATATCTCACCTGAAGCACAACCAAGACTTATGTGTGATAAAATGAGTTAACGAGGACAAACCATCAAATCTAGCGCAATACAATAATGAGCCATACTTAAATGTGGAGATATCATATCATCAGAAGTATTAAACCAATAAATGCATAGGATAGTTCATGTTGCATAGCATAAATATAAACACATAGATCACAATTTATTGTGAAACAATATCAAAACTATCAATTACACAGAACAAAATATATCGTGCAATAAAGAGATCAAGCATCTATACACATAACACCAAATTTTTGGCTCCCTAATAATGCTTCATATATTGTCATATCATAGCCTAACATACATAAAGTACTTCTCCCTAGCATGAATTATACAACAAAATCGGTAATTATGCACCCGATCTAGACTCTTAGACTTCTGCGCAAGAACAATTCATTACCCCAAAATCCCTTACAATGGCTTATCGCAAAAGACAGTAATGGTGAAATATTAATGATAGAACATAAGATAAACTCAACAAAACTCAAGAAAATACCAACATCAATATAACAATAAACTGACAACAATAACCTATCAACAACTTAATAGTATCCTAACAAAAACTTAACAACAACCTTTTCCCATTACATGTTCCCATATTTATGCCTTTCCCTCCGGTATTTCTTTGTATTCCTGAGTCCAGTAATGTCTCTTCTTGAGTTTTTCTTCCTTTTCGCATGGAATCAAATGTTATAGCTATTTTCACTAATCTTCTAGCTGGCACATGACTGTTTTCTTTGATGGAACACTGGTAGTTCCTCCACTTAGATCTCTCACTGATTTACTAAATTGTTTCACAAAACTTTAATATTTCCGAAAAATTGGGTGGTATTCAAAACAGAGGGACCAATAGGCCCCAACCATAATATTTGACTCATCTTGAGTCAAAGAAATGTCTCTTCCCCCTATCCCTCTACAAATGGAGGGCCCAATTCCGACAGAATGACAAGGGCCTGCACATGGAACTGATCATAGTGTGTGACTTGATACTTCCATTTCTTGGCCAAAATCAAGCCGCCTGCAACAAATTCCTATGCGACGTTGACATCAAACTCCTCGGGCACAGTATCCAACATAGTATTCCACTATGTGTCAGCAATGGAGTCCAACTGCTACAAAAAAACATACTCAACTTGGATGGTAGGCCTGAAATGTAGAAGTGTTGTCTTCACAACTTTATTAACATAATCCATGGATTCCAATATATCATCCTCAACTTGTATCCCAACAATCGTAGTCACTTTATCGATAGGGTCTATAGTATCTAATGCATGGACTCTCCCTATTCAATATTCATATTTACTGGGAGTATCCAAGCTGGGTGGCTCAAAAAAATACCAGCTATGATGTGGAGTAATCTTCCCCTTCATCTGTAGACTCATCATCTTTCCATACTCTAACTTATTTATTTCTTTTTGTGGATTGATCCTGTATTACAATTCCTGAAAGTGAAATCTCTTGGGCACGCTCTTTGTTCACCTTATCTTCTTTTCTTTCTCACACTACTGCAAATCTTGCGATCTCTTGGACCTCTTCTTTATTAACATGTTCTTGTTTTTTTCCATTTCTTCTCTAGACCTCCCTGTATCTGACATCTTCCTTTTTCCCTATAGATTTGTCTTCATTTCATACTATTTCCAATCTTTAGAGTATGACTTCTGGGTTTCCTTTGTTCATCTGAACTTCCTTATTCTTGTTTTATTTCCCATACTTTCTTATATCTGATATTAGTATTTTCTTTCATAGAAGTATTCATCATGCTTCTACACTCACGAGCTATGTGTCCATAGTTATGGAATTTATAACATTCAATATTATATGGATTCACATATGAATTTATTTCTTGAACATTTCTTTCGTAAGCCCTGGAATCTACAAATTTATTTTCAAAGTTAGTACAATAAAAAAAACGACCATAAAAGAAATTTACATACATCGATGTGAATGATATTCTTTGTGGTGTAGTCCTTCTGAATTCTTTCCTTGGTTGATCATGATCTTGATTGAAACTTCTTTGTGGATTTAATGTGGATGATCTTTTTGAAGATGTATCTCTATCTTTTTTCTTTAATTCTAGCCAACCATGATTCCTTCCCTTGAGTACTTATGCATAATTCTTACTCTTTTCTTCATTCATATTTTATGAAAACTTGGAGTGCTTCTCTTAAACATTATATATTGATGATGATGTGGATATTTCTCTCTCTTCAACGTTCTTGTTGAGATTGTCGATTTGAAATCTTAATGTGATAGCTTATTCTTCAGGTTTATCCATCTCTTCTTTCTTCATCATCTGAATCTTCACGACTTCTTCCATTCTATTTGCTTCTTCAAGTTGTATCAGCAAGGAGATAATTTATTTTTCATGTCTCCTCTCTTCTTGACCAAATTTTGATTCAATCTAATTTAATTCCTTAGATCTTTCCTTGAGATGATCTGTCAAAATTTTCTCTCCTTTGTTTGATTCCTTTCTTTTGGTTTCCAAACATTGCTTCTCTTCCATTGCTTCCTTTCTTAGTGCTTCCATTTTTGCTTCCAAACACTACTTCTCTTCCATCTAACTTTTGTATATTTCTTCAATCCTTCTAGCTTCTTCCAAATGAGCTTTTAGATTTACGATGACCTATTGGGTTTTTTCGGAACTTTACTAAGAATGATTCTTGACTAATTTTTGCTTAAGATACTTGTTTTTCTTCCTTTCTTTTGTCAATTCATCTAAGGCAATGATTAATTTTTCTTCAAGGTGTACTATTCCTTTTGCACAATCTTCTTCTTTTGGATCTATATGACATGATGAGCATATTTCTTCTTTTTCTTTACCTACACTTTCTTTATTATGATCTGAATCTGTGATGGGAGATTCCTCAGAATAGATATTATGTAGATTATCCCAAAGTTCTTTGGCTAATGAACGTTTTATCACTTTCTCTCTTATTGGATCAGGTAATCCTGCCTAGATGAAATACATTGTTATTTGGTTGTTTCTTTTCAATCCCTTATTAGTTTCATTCTTTGTTTTCTTTGTAGCGGTGTATCCTGTAACAATTGATTACCAAACATCATATCCATGTGCCCATAAAAATACTTTCATTCTTCTTCTCCATATATCATAGTCCAAATGATTCTGACCATTGAACATTGGTGCTCCATTATTAGTGTAATCCATGATATTCCTTCCAGTAGTTAAATTTTTTTGTTGAAGGACCTGATCTGGTACCAATTGTTGGAATATTGAGAGGGGGGTGAATTAGTATGAGAACTTGTACAACTTTTAACCACAATATATATGTGTGTGTGTGTGTGTGTGTCTTTCAACTTGGTCAACAATATATCATCAATATATCACGAGCATATAAATATAATAAACATCACATCAAGTACACAGTACACCATAATTTACGTGGAAACCCAAATGGAAGAAAACCACAAAATTCTTTCTTATATATATCAAGAATACATTCATAGGAAGTACCAACTTTCAAATTATCTAGCATAAATGGGAAGGAGGCACCAACCCCCTAATTTATAGGCAACAACCTGAAGGAAACTACAAATCCATGGATCAAACTAGAAGGAAGCTACAACACCCTGATTCTCAAGCTCCAACCTGAAGGAATATCCAACTCCCTGACTTCTCAGACACCAATTGAAAAGAGGCTATGATCCTCTTTCCTTGCTCCATCTTGCCACCCTGGAATATAACTGTAGACAAACTGTCACTACCACAATCATTCTCACTGTCACTTCCACTTGCACTATCATTTCCATTGTCACATCAACCTGTAACCTGTCAACTTGTCACCGTGTCCAACCTATCGTTGTATCCAACCTGTCACATAAACCTGTAATCTGTCAACCTGTCACTGTGTCCAACCTATCGTTGTATCCAACCTGTCACATCAACATGTCACTGTATCCAACATGTATCCAACTTGTCACTGTCAAACTTGTCCAACCTGTCACTATCACTGATACTCAACCAGATCCTCTCACATGGATCATATACCAAGGACTCCTCTCAACTATATTTCCACTATCACCAACACATGCCTCTACCAAGAATGTACCAATATCACCAACATACCATCAAAAATATATTTCTCTCAACCATGTACCAAATCATGTACCAAAGCATGTACCAAATCACCAACCTGTACCATACAAGGCCTAAACCATGTACCAAAACTTGTACCACAACAAGTTCATCAACCATGCACCATCACCTGTAGCAAACTATGCATCAACCATGGACCACAACTGTATCAAACCATGCATCAACCATACACCATAACTTGTACCAAATTCCTCAACCATCAACCATGTACATCAACAATGTACATCAACACCTGTACCATACCATGTAAAAAATATGTATCTCAACCATATACCATATCACTAAATCATGCCATACACCATGTACCATAGGATATATCAAGCAAGTAATATCAATGGTGTACCTCAACCAAGTACCAACATCACCAAGAGATGTATCTCATACATGTGTTGTCATATACCAAGTGTAATCCTCAACAATATATCAATATCAATGAAAAATATACACCATGTGCCAATGCTTCAAGAGTATACCAAGAATAATCCTCAAGCATATAGCATCATCACCAAGCAGCCAAACCAAATACCAATATACCAATACATCCAATATGTACTACTAATCAATGTATCATATCAATATCACCAAGATGTACCATGCATCAATAAGACGTGCCTCTCAAACATGTAACATACCATCACCAAGCACAAGAGATAATCGCATATGCATACCTATAACCTGTGGTTGACCTGATGTACTATAATTATTATGACCTATAACTCTTCCACAACCTTCGGTAGCAGTGTACCGACATGTCCCCTAAAGTTTCCTTGTCCTTTCGAGACAAAGACTACCAGTCATTTTGGGCCTCGTGTGACATCACTTAGGCAACCTACAGGGGTGCCTTGCGTGAAATCCTCAATATGACCTATGAGGTCCTACTAAATTAGGGTTACACAAAAACCATTGTACTCTACAACTTTGAAAATTTCTTTCTTTCCTCGCACTTTCTTTTCTTCCTCAAACTTGTCATCAGATTCTCCAATAGACCAAAATACTAGACCATAACATTCTCACAAGATAGATATTCAATGTATGATCCATATGGGTTTTGGTCACCTCCCAGCTATTCCAACTGGCTCATTTTGGGAGTTTTTTCCTAGTTTTTGGGTTCTTGACTTGTGGGGCCGTTTTGAGGCCCTAAACAACGTTTTCATGGGTTTCCACAATTAGACTATAGATGGATTCAAATTATAAAAACAACATGTGTATTCCTCGGATATACCTTTCCAACGGGATATCATGCACCTAAAACGAAGATCATATGAAAAAGTTACGACCCCGAGAAGTTGATGTACTAACTTCCCCAAATGGGGCTCACATGACTTTTGGCGCTTCATCTCCTAGGGTTAGGTTTTTGGATGTCTAGATTTTTTGAAATTCTTGTTTATTGTAAAAAGGACTTCATAGCCTCATTGTAATCATATTCTTACAAATGAGTTTAGCCGTCACATCTCTTCTTAGCGATAAGCCACCACTATTCTAGCAAGCTTGTTTTCCATTGCATTTCACAGTTTCAGCTTATTTCCTTATTGAATAGAAACCAATTTTACTGTATATATATTATTTTGTGTTAAGAATATTTTGATAATAATCTGTATTCATTTCATTCTTCTAATAAAATCTAGATTAGTGGTATTAGAGAGGTCTACTCCTTGTCGTTCTTAATGCATGTCCCCAACGAGGTCAGGGTACAAAGAATTGGGTCTCGTGCTTGTTTCTCTTGAGGACAAAAGATCTCGCATGCCTAAGATACCTCTCATGGAGAGAGAAAATAAATATGAATGGACAAGACATCCCTTCAAAATGTTTCTCGAGGAATCCCTCATGCAACAGAGGAATGAGATGATGGATAATTTTGTGCAAATCATTCGGCAGCTACAAACACGTGACACATCTTCCTCAAACGGAGGCGCTACCCCCTTCAAGGTACAAATCAACTTTGATATTCCTATATTTGAAGGTTATATAGACGTTGATGATATAGAAAAATGGTTGAATCTACTAGAAGGGTATTTCTCTGTCCATAACTTCTCGAATAGAGAAAAAATTACTTTTGCGGTCCTCAAAGTCGTTCCCCATGTCAAAGATTGGTGGGAAAATTTATGTGAGCATAAGGAAATAGAGGAAACCTCATTATTTATAGTCATGGTCACCTGGGAGTGCTTCAGAGATGCTATTAAGGAACAATACTGCCCTGTTGAAAGTTATGACGACCTGTATACAAAATGGACCACGCTGCGGCAGGAAAGAGACCAAGCAGTGCCCGAGTTCACAAATATCTTCCATACCTTACACACCAAGCTATCTATCAAATATTTTGAGAAACATTTTATTCTCAAGTTTCGCAGAGGTCTTCATATATACATCCAGGCCGAAATGGTTTTTTTTGACATCTCATCCTTGGGCATGGCCTATCGATATGCCATCAAAATAGAGTAGAAGCTAAAAAAAAAGATGCAACAATTTGGGCCTGGAAGCCCCTCACAGCAAAAGCCATGAAATGGTAGACCCGACCCGTAGAACAAAGGACATAGCAAAGATGAACCGCTTTAGGACAACTAGTCCAGGTTTCAAGAAAAGAAGGACACCAGAAATACAAAGAAAGATACCGAGAAGTGGTGTGACTTCCATAAGATCCCCTGACATAACATTGTTGATTGCTGCTCAAAGTAGGCGTTGGTGGATGAGGTGAAATCCTCTGAATCAGATTCGTGTTCTAACTCCGATTCAGAACTAGAAAGGGGGAGACATATCATTGACACAGAACCCAGTGCTACCATTGCTACCACCAAGCTCCAGTCCGATGAACCAGATGAGCCAAAGGAAGGTGAGCACCTTTTCATTCACNCATGGGGGGGAACTAATTCAGTAATATTGGCTTCACTCAATAGGGGTTGTCAAGCGACTCATCCTTCCGACAATGTCGCACTCGCAACCCTACACCATCAGATGGATCCACCAAGGAAGCGACATCCATGTCAGCCAACAATGTCGCCTGTCATATGACATCAAGCCATTCAAAAATGAGGTATTGTGTGATGTTTCCCCTCTCGAAGTTTGTAATGTTCTTTTGGGCCAACCATATTTATGAAAACACCATGTTGTATATGAGTCTAGGCCTCGCAGAGTTATTATTAATTTGAAAAATAAATTGTACAAGATACTCAAGGTAGTCCCACCTAGTTCTATTTCCTTGATCTCTACCAAGAAATGTAGGAAGGTCATCTCTCAGATGGGGAAGTTTGTCTTCTTTGTGATTCTCTCTCAGAATGAGTGGAATATCGCAGCCACATCTAGGGTCTCCATGACCGACCTCTCCATACAGCAGAAGCAAGTGGATGATGTCATGGAATAATACTGGGATATCTTCTCCTCACCTACTAGGGTACCTCTGCACTATCATAACAAGCACCCCATCGATCTGACCGCTAACGCCTTGCTTCCCAATGGGACAATATATTGTCTCTCTCTATTAGAGAATGAGGAGATAAAACAACAGATATGATAACTACTCCACAAGGGGCACATATGTCCCATCTCATCACCTTGCAGGATCCTAATCATGATGGTACAAAAGAAAGATGGAACCTGGTGACTCTGCATTGATTACCGAGCTCTGAATAAAACCATAGTTAGAAACTAGTACCCAATTCCCCAAATCGATGACCTCCTTGATCAGCTCATGGGGGGGAACTAATTCAGTAATATTGATATGAAATATGGATATCACCAAGTACCAATAGAATAGATATATGTATGGAAGACCTCATTCAAGTCAAAGGAAGGTGTTTTTGAATGGTTGATCATGCCCTTTGGTTTGATAAATGCTCCAACCACTTTCATGAGGATGATGGATGATATCCTATGACCATTCACCAATACTTTTGTAGTGGTGTATCTGGATAACATTCTCATTTACAACAAGACTTGGGAAGAACACTTGCAACATATTCAACAGGTTCTACACACCCTACGGAAGCACAAGCTATACACCAACTTGGAAAAATTATCCCTCGGCATGGACAAGGTCTACTACCTGGGCTACATCATTGATCAATATGTCTTACATGTGGATCCATCCAAGATCCAAGTCATCCGTGACTAGCCATCCCCAACCACACTCACCGGTCTTCAGAGCTTCTTGGGCCTGGCCAATTTCTACCACAAATTCGTGTTGGGATTATGCCATATTACATGGGCCCTCAACCAAGTAACCGTGGGTGGTGGTAAAGATAAATTTGTGTGGGGCCGGTCCCAACAAAAATTGTTCAATGATTTGAAACAACGCTTGTGCTCAACCCTAGTAATTTCACTACCAGTCCTACAATAACCCTTTGAGATCGAGACAGATGCTTCAGACTATGTTGTGGGTGTCATTCTCACTCATCACAGCCACCCTATGGCCTATCATAGTGAAACATTATTAGATGTTGTCTGTAAGTACCCTACTTATGACAAACAAATGTACTCCATTGTGAAATCCTACCGCTAGTGGAGACAATACATTCTTGGGAAGGAGACAATCATCCACACTGATCATAAGACACTAGAGTTCATGCAGACACAAGGAAAATTGTAGAATGACCACCATCAGAAGTGGTCCACATACTTGCAGCAATTCCACCTCGACATCAACTATAAAAAAAGAATCACCAACCGTGTCATTGATTTCCTCAGTAGACCACCAGTCATGAAACTCATCACAGTGCTATACTCTTATGGCCATGAGACCTCTGGATGACCCCAACTCTATGAGACAGACCCAAACTTCACCACCCCCTACCAAATGTTGGGCACAACCAAAGTTTTCACTAATTTCCATCTTCAGGATGGGTTATTGTGTTGTTTAGGCCATATATGTGTTCCATCAAGTGAGCAAGCGAAGCTTATCTAGGAAGCCCACTACAATCGGGTGACAAGACACTTTGACATCGAAAATACGGTGGAAATTTTGCATAAACATTTCTGCTAGCCGAAACTTCGACATGAGGTCAGCAAGTATATCAGGTCCTGCACTGCCTGCACTATTAATAAACCGACCACTAAGAAATAGGTCCTGTACACCCCTCTTCCTACTCCTAACATGCCATGGGAATCCATCTTAATGGACTACATTTCGGGCCTCCCATCCACTAAGCAGGGAAATGAATGTGTTTTTGTGGTTGTTGATAGCTTTTCTAAGATGGCGATTATGGTTGTCTGCAAGAAGAGCATCACAGCAGAGGCCACTACCAAGCTCTTCTTTGAATGAGTCTGGGTACATTTTTGAATCCCACAAACCATTGAATCAGATCAAGACAGTCGATTTCTCAGCACATTCTGGTTGAGCCTCTAGTCACTGTTGGACACCAAGCTCACCAAATCCATAGACTTCCACCCCTAGACCAATGGAAAAACCGAGTTCAATCATGCCTTCGGCTATCATTGAGAACCTCGATCTCGAAAAACCTTCATTTGGGCCCTCAAAATGGCCCCGAATGTTAAAACCTGCTAAAAATAGTAAATTGCCAAAATTGCCAGAAAACTGTTTTGAGCCAGTCGAAAAAGGTGGGTGGCCACCGATATCCACCTGGATCATATAAGACTTCCAAATTTCGGAACACCCGATGAATTTGTCGAATTGCGCGACATAGTCGAATCGCACACTAAGAAAGATGCATCATGGGCCAAAAGACTTTCAAAGGTGGTGGACACAACACCATGGCAGGTACAACAACTCACAGAACACCAGATCAAAGCTCGGGCTATGATGAAATAGTTAAGTGTCAGTCTGGTGAAGTATCAGGAAGATGTGGTAGAGATAAGGGAGATCTATGTGGCCCTGATGGAACAACATAGATTTCCATATGCCAACACCTACGAGGAGTTTTTCATCATTTGGTCGAAGTATGAGAAGATTCATCCTTTTAAAGAGATATCTTGAGATGACTGTTATAAAAATGTTAGGAGAGAACTCCACGTGGCAATTTTTTTTTTCTTAGCTACACTTTAGCCATTATTTTTAGTTAATTTTATGTTATAAATAAGAGCATCAACCGATTAGTTGAGGGTCGATGGTTGTTGCAAGGAAATCTCTTTTTTGGTTTGTTAACAATTATTTTGAAGCTTCCTTTAATAGAAAATTCCTTATGGACTAGAGACAAGTTATATTTTCATCAAATGCGTGTATGATTGGATGTGGAGAAGAACTTTTCCTAGCTTGTCTCATGAATGTATGTTGTAACAAGTAAGAGCTATTAAATCTATTTATAAGTTATCTGATGCAATGTTGTTACAGTTCTTTTCTTTTATGATGAAGATGAATCATTGTGTGATTATGTGATAGATGATTAGAGTTAAGTGAATTATTTTACTTGCCATTATTTATCGTGTATGTGTTTTATTTCTAATAATTAGTATCTAAGATAGTAATTGAATTCTCACATGGTTAACGTATTAGCTAGGCCTATGGTATAAAATTGTTGTCTGCATGCTTGAGTAGCGGGTTATCTCAAGCTCAGCCTCTTCTCTAGTAGTTAAAACCTTTTCTCGTTTTGTTTTCAAGTTGGTTTATACCGGCTTCCATCTTATATCAGTCCCACCTAAGAGAAAATACAAAAAGAGAAATTTCATACTGAAGGAGACTCCTTCACAAGAAAATGTAAAGCCCATCAATTAATTGGCCGGATCACAAGATCCAGAGAACCATTCTACTATTAAACGCTGCAGAGTCTAATTGGGCCTCGCTGGTGGGTTTGGTTCCTATTGTTGAACTAAAGGGATTTAGGACCCAGCAACAACATACCAGGAAGCTACTTGGGATGACATTCATGCATTCCCTCACAATTCATTAACATATTAACAACATACATTATTAACAAATTCATCCATTTAACTCAGAATCAACACAACCATAGATAGGGAGAAATATAACATTATATCATTTCAATTCAAATAGTATCATGCATAAATCAAAATAATCACAATGCAATAGGAATGCGCTCTAATACATTCTACCAGTGATGCATTACAATGCACCATGCACTCTCTATTCATATTTTGCACATAATACTAGATTGAATCCATTGAAAACTCTCTACAAAACTATTCCAGCCACATACAAAATTGTTACAAAAAATCACAACATGATTCGTAAAAAATCCCTGGATTGACTTCTCCTCTGCTGCCAATCTCAGACTCTCTGAACTCCAAACTCTCAAATCTCTCCTCTCTACTTTTTCTTCGATGCTCCTCTATAGTACTCTATCACTTTCTCCTCTGCTCCACCCACTCTAGTGATCTCAAGTTCCTTGTTGGCACACTTAATTATACTAAGAGGGGGGAGGTGAATCAATATAAGACTAATTTTTCTTTTCTTACAAGATTTATCAATGTATTACTTTACCAACTCTAGTAGGTAAAGATAAAAAGTAACCATACAATCCATAGTACAAAGATTTAACATGGAAATCCAAATGGGAGAAAACCAAAAAAGGATTCTTTTATATCATCATATATGAACCAACTTATTGTTACAATGTTTGCAGGAACCAACATACATGAGACACCAATCCCCATAGTTGAGCATCGATTCAACAATGCCTATAGGAACCAACCTACAGTTGTTATATTTGCAGGCACCGACCTAGAAGAGACACCAATCCCATTAGCTGAGCACAAAATCAACAATATGTAGGCACTAACCTACTAGAGACACTAATATCCTCAATCTATCAATAATGCCAAATATTCTCTTTCCCTCAATCCTTCACTTTCATATGACTCCTTCTCTATCTCTATTATCACAACACATTCCTTCAGCTAACAATCTATTTGATTTCAAAATTTCTTTATACCTTCCTCCTCCTAGCCACCCGTAGACAGTTACATTAACTTTATTTCATTCTTAGGCATCCTCAAACCTGAGATCCACATGGCTTCTCTCCACATGATCCACACTCACACACACACACTCCCACCCTTACTCACACTTCTCATTCTTCCATACTATATCCATTATTGTACACACTTGAATTGGATTTGAGCATCGTTATTTATACAAAACATACACCCAAATGTTTTTCCACATATCCAAGGAATGTTGCCATGGGGTCGGCTCCAAATCTCTTTGAATATCCTTGAATTGTTTTGAAAAAATATCATTTGAACTCGGTATTGAATTACCTTCCACTGCACACCATATGCTTCTCTGGGTAAAGCATGAACTGCGATGCTCAGTAGTCTTCATATCATATTCTAAATTAAATCACATGTGTTGATATCATTCCTCGGTCATTAACACACACACCATAGCTTCAACGTTCATGAACCATTCGATGACCACATATTAGATCACAACCATCAATATAATTCCCTATCCATCTCAACATGTAACACATCCTTGACTCATGGTCTTCATCCGATTTGAACCTCAGACTAATCTATTTTGTTGATCAAGTTCTCACATAGTTCAATCCTTTAGCTCATAGACACCATCTGATTAGATCTCTAATTAGCCTCCATCATCGATATGTTATCTTAATGGTTTCACCACAGGTATAAGGAATATCTTTTCATACCTCCACGATGTCCAAAATGAACCTTCATGTTCTGTCACACTCATTTTTCACCTATAATTAGACACATTTCCAATCACTTCTCCACGGGTCTAAGGCATATCCTTTCATACTTTTGTGGCATCCAAAATGCACATTCACATTTCACCGCACTCACTTTGCACCCATACTTAGAAAATTTTCTAAGTATTTCACCATGAGTATATGATACATCATGAGTCATTGTCTCTCTCACCCTCTAGGTCATCCAATCTGTGACAAGAGGTGACCTCCTAGCTCGTACGATTGATTCTTCATGCTCAAAAGAAAAATTAACATTTGATCGTGGGTCTAAAACTTTTTTCGATTCACTTGTCTATCTCTGCGACCTCGTCCGTCCGACCGATTGTTCTTGGTACTTAGTCATTTCTTCAAAATATCTTTGTATTTATTCATTCTTGATATTTATCCAATTTCTAATATTTCATTATGGGTCATAGGTCTACATTATTTTCTTGATTCTTATATTTGTGACCTTGTCTGTTTGATCATTTTTTGACATTTAGTCAATTTTTTGAAACTCCTATTACGGGTCTGCGGGACATCCTCGTCTGACTGATCATCTTATTGATACTTATTCATCTCCATCCGATGTATTCTTGGTACTTATCCATTTCTTCAAAATCTTACTAGAGGTCAGTGGGTCTATGGAATTTTCCTGAATCTATATATGTGATCTTGTCCATTCGATTGATTCTTGACACTTAGTCAATTTTTTGAACTCTCACCATGGGCCTACAGGTTCATGCTCATTTCTTCACATACTCTTGATTCTCCTTCGTGATCACTATCTCTACAATGTCTTGGTACTTCTTGATTTTTTGAGATCTATTGTGTTGATGTTGCAGATGAGGTGGCTTCCATGTGGACTTCCTCTAATGTATAATTCATATGAATGGAAACGTGGTGTTGATGAGGTTGTTATCATGGCATTGATGTGGCTTAGCTGGACCACCAAGTATCATACCGCAATATTTGATCTTAACCATTGATCCCTGAAGATGAATGATGAGGATTTATCCTATTCTAGGTCCACAATTATCTATGAAAAAAGTTAACACATTTCTCACAATTCCATGACTCTTCATTCACATTCAAATTACAAAAAAATGATTTTTCAATATAAATGCTTCAAAATCACATTGCCTTGTGAATGTGGGATATATCATTGTCTCCATTCATCTTTAAACTTGTGCAACTAGAGTTCAATCTATTTTATTACACAGTCTCTTCGTACATAACTCCTTTCATATATTCAACCATGCAAAGTCATATTTTACACTTAAAGACAAATCATCACACAGAGGCATTATTTACTTTCTCTATCTGGTTCAATCGTAGTCATCTCTCCTTCATTCCCTCTATATTTGACATCAATGACAACACTATTTCCAAAAAAATCCCCCTTTTTCATTGATGGAAACACTTAGTTATTTTTGTACTTCATGTATGTCTCTCTTTTTCAAATCTCCCCCTTTCTCTATACTCTACCCCTTTGACGTCAATGGAAAAATGGATTTTCTTCCCCTTTCACAATACTCTTTATTTTTATTTTTGCAACCAACCACCTTCTTTTCTTTCTGCAGCTCCTCCTAAGTTGGTGTTGTTCTTTAGTGATTGGATGGAATAGGGACCACTCCCAATTTCTATCTGAGATACTCGAATACTTCTCTAGGAAGATTTTTTGTAAAGATATCAACAATATGTTCCTTTACTGATATATTCTAGCTTGACTTTTTGTTCTGTGACTTTCTCTCTTGAGAAATGATACTTTATTGGAATGTTTTTGGTATTTGAATGCATGACCGGATTCTTAGAAATGTTTATTGCAGTAGTATTGTCACATGGAATTGATATCAGCTGAGCATATTCTACATGAATGTCTTGCAATGTTTGTTTCATCCAAAGCACATGTGTGCAACATGTGGTTGCTGCAATGTACTATGTTTTTGTTGTGGATAGGGAAATTGATGATTTCTTCTTGTTGAACCAAGACACTAGACTACTTCCCAAAAAGAACGCTCCACCACTGGTGATTTTTCTATCATACACACTACCTTCCCAATCTGCATGTGTGTAATTTGTTAGAGAATCGTATTTTCCTGTCGGATACCATAGACCAAGATCCAACGCTCCTTTCAAATATATGAATATTCATTTTATTGTCTTCACATGTGTTTCCTTTGGTGCAACTTAAAACCTTCCAACTAACCCTACTTCCTGCATAATATTTTGTCTTGAAGATGTCACATACATGAGGCTTCCAATCATTGATTTGTACAAAGTTTGATTTTCTTCATTTGATTCATATTCTTTACTTAACATACAACCAATGACTGTGGGTGAGATGACAGGTTTACAATACCCTATTTGAAACATATTCAACATCTCTTTGATATATTTGGTATGAGAAATGAATATGCCTTTGTCGGTTTGAGTAATCTATAGTCCTAGAAAGAGTGACAAATCTCCAAGCATGGACATCTCAAATTATTTTTGGATTTATTATGCAACATTTTGGTTCATTCTATCAGTATTACTTCAAAAAATGATATCATCCATATACACTACAATAATTGACATCTCTGGATTGTCTATTTTGATGTGCAATTGTTATATGTTGATCCTCTTTTGAAACCTTGTTAAAGGAAATACTTGTCAAGTATTGAATACCATGCTCTAGGAGCTTGATTTAATCCTTAAAGTTCTTTATTTAATCTACAAACATAATTTTCATTTTATAACAATAAGAATCCTTTTAGGATGTTCAATGTACACTTCCTTCTCTAAGTCTCCATTTGGGAATGCTGACTTGAAATCCATTTGATACACCTTAAATTTCTTGAAGCTAAGAAATGAAAAAATATTCTAATGGATTATAGTCTTGCAACATGATCAAAGGTGTTGGCCCTCGACCAAGTTTACAGGAAACATTGGTCAAGTTTGACCACTTTTGTACTTTGAAAGGTTGGTCGAAGATGGAGCTCCCAGGTGGAGCTGAGATCGCAGGATCTCACTTGTTTTGTCGACCCAACAAGGGGTTCTCTAGGGTTTTGGGTATTATGGTTTAGGGGATGTCGGCCCATGGGTTTACCCATGTTTAGGACTTTTTGTAAGGGATGTAAAAGTATAAATAAGAAGGAATGTAATGTATAAGTAGTGGTGTAATTAACTAAGTGCAAGAGGAAAGTAGTTATGAGTTGCTTAGTGCAACAGACTGTGTATGTAAGGCTTTGTGTATAATAGAGGAGTTGGTCCTGTGCCTTGACCTGATTTTTGGAAGGTGGATCTAGTGCTTAGTGCGCAGGTCACCTGTCAAGTGCAAAGCTTGGATATGTGGCTTAGTGCACAAGAGAGGATGGATGTAAGATATTGGAGACTAATAAAGAAGAATAAGTCATTGGTGGATGTAGCACTACACTAGAGTGAACCACGCAAATCTTGTGTATATGGTTTTCTTTGTGTTATAATGTTTATGTTGTGAATCTTGTTAGTGCATCGAATGTTATGAATGATAGATAGATCTATGAATGTTTAATTCTTTGTATATGTTGAATGTGTTAGATCTAACTTAAAATGCTAAGTTCAAGGTGTATTTTTTCATTATTACTACGTCGATCTGTACTTAGTGTTTGATCTACAATGTGAATAAAGATAATGAATTAATATACGTTGTTCCTAAGTACCCTGCGAAGCGTTGTAATCAAAGATCTGTGTCCCATCTTCGTTACAAACACCTAAGTCTTGTAACCCCCCTACCTTTACCTCGAGTGAGACTTCTCCTACTTCGCAGGTGTTGTCGAAAGGGTCGTTAGTTAGGGTTTTGTTGGTGCGTTGTTGAAGAGTTGAACCCTGGGTATACCCCTGTGCCAACAAATGGTTCCATTTCCAGGACCTAAAACTGTGATTGTTGGGAACTAAAGTAAATAAAAGAGAATCTACGTACATAGATCTGCTACTGTAGTGTGCAGTATTCTACTTGACTTGCAAAGCTCTGTGCTAATAAAGAAACTCGTTTTGAAGAAAAGAGGTAATATCTTGAAAGAGGTAAAGATTTGTTCTTTGATAGAATAAGATAAT
>JASDQU010372212.1:60861-72005 GCA_032191745.1 Picea mariana | reverse complement strand
CATACATGTGTTGTTATATACCAAGTGTAATCCTCAACAATATATCAATATCAATGAAAACCATACACCATGTGCCAATGCTTCAAGAGTATACCAAGAATAATCCTCAAGCATATAGCATCATCACCAGGCAGCCAAACCATATACCAATGTACCAATACATCCAATATGTACTACTAATCAATGTACCATATCAATATCACCAAGATGTACCATGTATCAATAAGACATGCCTCTCAAACATGTAACATACCATCAACAAGAATAAGATATAATCACATATGCATACCTATAACCCGTAGTTGACTTGATGTACTATAATTATTATGACCTATAACTCTTCCACAACCTTCAACAGCCTGGTACCGACATGTCCCCTAAAGTTTCCTTGTCCTTTCAAGACAAAGACTGTTGTCATTTCGAGCCTCGTGTGACATCACTTAGGCAAACTGCAGGGGTGCCTCATGTGAAATCCTTAAGTTGAACCATGAGGGCCTACTAAATTAGGGTTACACAAAAATCGTTGTACTCTACAACTCTGAAAATTTCTCTCTTTCCTCGCACTTTCTTCGCTTCCTTGAACTTGTCATCAGATTCTCCAATAGACCAAAATACTAGACCATAATAGTCTCACAACATAGATATTCAATGTATGATCCAGATGGGTTTTGGTCACCTCCCACCTATTCCAACTAGATCATTTTGGTAGTTTTTTCCTAGTTTTCGGGTCCCTGATTTCTGGGGCTGTTTTGAGGCCCTAAACAACATTTTCATGGATTGCCACAATTATACTATAGATGGAGTCAAATTCTAAAAACAAAATGTGTCTTCCTCGGATATACCTTTCCAACAGGATATCATGCACCTAAAACGAAGATCATATGAAAAAGTTATGACCCCGAGAAGTTGATGTACTAACTTCCCCAAATGGGGCCCACATGACTTTTGGTACTTCAACTCCTAGGGTTAGGTTTTTGGATGTCTAGGTTTTTTTACATTCTTGTTTATTCTAAAAATGCCTTCATAGCCTCATTTTAATCATCTTCTTATGAATGAGTTCAGTCGTCACATCTCTTCTCAAAGATAAGCCACCACTATTCTAGCAAGCTTGTTTTCTGTTGCATTTCACAGTTTCAACTTATTTCCTTATTGAATAGAAACCAATTTTACTGTATATATGTTATTTTGTGTTAATCATATTTTGATAATAATCTATATTCATTTCATTATTCTCATAAAATCTAGATCAATGGTATCAGAGAAGTCTAATCCTTGTCGTTCTTAATGCATGTCCCCAATGAGGTGAGGGTACAAAGAATTGGGTCTCGAGCTTGTTTCTCTTGAGGACAAAAGATATTGCATGCCTAAGAGACCTCTCATGGAGAGAGAAAAGAAATAAGACCGGATAGGATATCCCTTCAAAATGTTTCTTGAGGAATTCCTCACACAATAGAGGAACGAGATGATGGATAATTTTGTGCAAATCCTTCAGCAACTACAAACGCACGACACATCTTCCTCAAACGGAGGTGCTACCCCCTTAAAGGTACAAATCAACTTCGATATTCCTATATTTGAAGGTTATATATATTTTTATGCTATAGACAAATGGTTGAATCTACTAGAAGGGTATTTCTTTGTCCATAACTTCTCGAATAGAGAAAAAATTACTTTTGCGCTCCTCAAAGTCGTTCCCCATGTCAAAGATTGGTGGGAAACTTTATGTGGGAATAAGGAAATAGAATACCCCTCATTATTTACAATCACAGTCACCTGGGAGTGCTTCAGAGATGCTATTAAGGAACAATAATACCCTGTTGGAAGTTATGATGACCTGTACACAAAATGGACCATGTTGTAGTAGGAAAGAGACCAAGGAGTGCCCGAGTTCACAAATATCTTCCATACCTTACACACCAAGCTATGTATCAAATATTTGGAGTGAAATTTGGTGCTCAAGTATTGCAGAGGTCTTCATATATACATCCAGGCCGAAATGGATTTTTTGGACATCTCATCCTTGGGAACGACCTATTGATATGCCATCAAAATAGAGTAGAAGCTCAAACAAACGATGCAACAATTTGGGCCTAGAAACCCCTCCCAACAAAAGCCATGAAATGGCGGCCCCGGCCCATAGAACAAAGGACATAGCAAAGAAGAACCGCCTTAGGAAAACTAGTCCAGGCTACAAGAAAAGAAGGACACCGAAAATACAAAGAAAGATACCGAGAAGTGGTGCGACTTCCATAACATCCCCTGTCATAACATTGTTGATTCGTGCTCAAAGTAGGCACTGGTGGCTGAGGTGAAAGCCTCTGAATCAGATTCGGGTTCTAACTCCGAGTCAGAACTAGAAAGGGGGAGACATATCAATGACACAGAACCCAGTGCTACCGTTGCTACCACCAAGCTCAAGCCCAGTGAACCAGACAAGCCAAAGGAAGACGAGCACCATTTTCATTCGCATATGTGGGTGAAGGGTACCCCACTGCACTTCATCATTGATAGAAGTAGACATAAGAACCTCATCTCAATAGAGGTTGTCAAGCGACTCATCCTTCAGACAACGTCGCACTCAGAACCCTACACCATCAAATGGATCCACCAAGGAAGCAACATACATGTTAGCCAATAATGTCGCCTATCATACGACATCAAGCCCTTCAAAAATGAGGTATTGTGTGATGTTTCCCCTCTCGAATTTTGTAATTTTCTTTTGGGCCAACCATATTTATGGAAACACCATGTTGTATATGAGTCTAGGTATCGCAGAGTTATTATTACTTTGAAAAATAAATTGTACATGATACTCGAGGTAGTCCCACCTAGTGTTATTTCCTTGATCTCTTCCAAGAAATGAAAAAAGGTCATCTCTCAGACAGGGAAGTTTGTCTTCTTTGTGATTCTCTCTTAGAATGAGTGGAATATCGTAGCCACATCCAGGGTCTCCATGATCGACCTCTCCATACAACAGAAGAAAGTGGATAATTTCATGGAAAAATACTTGGATATCTTCTCCTCACCTATCGGGGTACCTATGCACTATCAGGTCAAGCACCCCATCGATCTGACCCCCAATGCATTGCTTCCCAATGGGCCAATCTATTGTCTCTCTCTATTAGAGAATGAGGAGATAAAACAACAGATCCAAGAACTACATCACAAGGGGCACATCCGACCCATCTCATCACCTTGCAGGAGCCTAATCATGCTGGTACAAAAGAAAGATGGAACCTAGTGAATCTGCATTGATTACCGAGTCCTGAATAAAACCATAGTTAAAAAATGGTACCCGATTCCTCGAATCGATGACCTCCTTGATCAACTCATGGGGGGGAAAAAATTCAGTAATGTTGATATTAAATATGGATATCACCAAGTACCAATAGAATAGATATATGTATGGAATACCTCATTCAAGTCAAAGGAAGGTGTTTTTGAATGGTTGATCATGCCCTTTGGTTTGACAAATTCTCCAATCACTTTCATGAGTATGATGGACGATATCCTGTGACCATTCACCATTAATTTTGTAGTGGTGTATCTAGATAACATTCTCATTTACAACAATACTTGGGAAAAATTCTTGCAACATATTCAACGGGTTCTACACACCCTATGGAAGCACAAGCTATACACCAACTTGGAAAAATTATCCTTCAGCATGGACAGGGTCTACTCCCTGGGATACATCGTTGATCAATATGGCTTACATGTGGATCCATCCAAGATCCAAGTCATCCGTGACTGGCCATCCCCAACCACACTCACTGATCTTCAGAGCTTCTTGGGCCTTGCCAATTTCTACTGCAGATTCATGTTGGGATTATCCCATATTACATGGGCCCTCAGCTAAGTAACCGTGGGTGGTGGTAAGGAGAAATTTGTGTGGGGCCAGTCCCAAGAACAAGCATTCGATTATTTGAAGCAACGCTTATGCTCAACCCTAGTAATTTCACTACCAGTCCTACAATAGCCCTTTGAAATCAATACATATGCTTCAGACTATGTTGTGGGTGTCATTCTCACTCATCACGGCCACCCTGTGGCCTATCATAGTGAAACATTATTAGATGTTGTCTGTAAGTACCCTACTTATAATAAAAAAATGTACTCCATTGTGAAATCCTACTGCTAGTGTAGACAATACATTCTTGGGAAGGAGACAATCATCCACACTGATCATAAGCCACTGGAGTTCATGCAGACATAAGGAAAATTGCAGAATGACCACCATCAAAAGTGGTCCACATACTTGCAACAATTCCACCTCGACAACAAGTATAAAAAAAGAAGCACCAACCACGTCATTGATTTCCTCAGCAAACCACCAATCATGACACTCACCATAGTGATAGACTCTTGTAGCCATGAGACCTCTTGATGGCCCCAACTCTATGAGACAAATCTGAACTTCACCACCACCTACCAAATGTTGGGCACAAACATAGTTTTCACTAATTTCCATATTCAGTATGGGTTGTTGCGTTGTTTGGGCCATATATGTGTTCCAGCAAGTGAGAAAGCGAAGATGATCTAAGAATCCCACTACAGTCGGGTGACAAGACACTTTGACATCGAAAATATGGTGGAAATTTTGCATAAACATTTCTACTAGTCGAAACTTCGACAGGAGGTCAACAAGTATATCAGGTCCTGCATTGCCTGCACTATTTCCAAAATGACCACTAAGAAGTAGGTCTTGTACACCCCTCCTCCTACTCCTAACATGCCATGGGAATCCATCTTAATGGACTACATTTCGAGCCTCCCATCCACTAAGAGGGGAAATGACTGTGTTTTTTTGGTTTTTGATAGCTTTTCTAAGATGGCGATTATGGTTGCCTGCAAGAAGAGAATCAAAATAGAGGCCACTGCCAAGATATTATTTGAATGAGTCTGGGTACATTTTTGAATCCCACAAACCATTGACTCAGATTGGGACAATCGATTTCTCAACACATTCT
Organism: Picea mariana; assembly: GCA_032191745.1. Taxonomy (NCBI): domain Eukaryota; kingdom Viridiplantae; phylum Streptophyta; class Pinopsida; order Pinales; family Pinaceae; genus Picea; species Picea mariana. The sequence goes on along the minus strand of JASDQU010372212.1, from coordinate 67,035 downwards.
GGTTGAGCCTCTGGTCATTGCTGGACACCAAGCTCACCAAATCCACAGACTTCCACCCCCTGAACGATGGACAAATCAAGGTCATAAATTGAATGATTATGCATATCCTGTGCATGTATAATTCCAAGAATTCCCAGACATGGGCTGATATTCTTCCCCATGTCCAACATAGCTACAACCGATCCCTACATATCTCAACCAACCACAACCCCTTTCAGGTGGGGCTAGGATTCCAGCCATTGGGTCCCATAGATGTTGCACTACCCCTTGCGATCACCTCGAATGACTCATATCATGATCCAACTAAATCTGAAAAATCCACTTGGTTTATTGAATGGATCCAACACATATGCCAACAGGTTTAGGATATCCTACATAAGTTCAATGACAAGTACAAGAAAGACTATGATCAACACTGTGTGCCACATAGGTTTCAGGTGGGTGACAAAGTTTGGTTGTAGTTGTAGAAATAATTCCTTACATGACCCCATCAGAAGATTCACCCACTTTGTTATGGTACGTACACCATCACCAAGGTTGTGGGTGATAATTCTTTTGAGCTCAACATTCCTCCTTTCCTTGGTATGCACCTAGTGTTCAACGTGGATCTCCTTCGAACTTATTTCCCACCATTATTAGACACCTCAAAGGCAGAAAAACAACTGAAACAAATAGAGATCAACCCCGACTACATACAACATGAATCCAATGATCATATTGTGGAAAAATAGGTCAAGGGAACTCACCAGCAAAGGATCCATCTTTATCGAGTTGTCAAAGTAGGCCAGCTCCTGCACCAAGGAAAGTGGCTCACCCTGGGCCAAATTCAACAGAAATTTCATCATCTGATGGGGGAAATTAATGAAATGGAGACCATTCCTTCATAAGTGGGGAGGATTGATCCATATGGATGCTGGTGGCCTCCCAACTATTCCAACTAGCTCATTTTGGCAGTTTTCCAGTTTTCCAGTTTTTTCCTAGTTTTCGGGTCCTTGACTTTTGGGGCCATTTTCAGGGATCTTCATAGTTATAATATAGATGAATTTAGATTCTAGAAAAAAAATGTGTATTCCTCGAATATACCTTTCCAACAGGCTATCATGCGCCTAAAACAAAGATCGTATGCAAAAGTTACGACCCCTAGAAGTTGATGTACTAACTTACCCAAACAGGGCCCACATGAATTTTGGCACTTCATCTCCTGGGGTTAGGTTTTTGTATGTCTAGGGTTTTTTACATTCTTTTTTATTGTAAAAAGGCCCTGAGAGACTCATTGTAACCATCTTCTTGTGAATGAGCGTAACCATCACATCTCTTATGAGAGATAAGTTTCCAGCATTCTAGCAAGCTTGTTTTTTGTTGCATTTCACAGTTTCAACTTTTTCCCTTATTGAATAGAAACCAGTTTTACTGTATATCTATTATTTTGTGTTAATTTCCCCACTTCTTTACTCCATTTCTTTTCCCTCTTCTATACCTCCTCTTATTCCTTTGTCTTATTTATCCCTTCTTTTCTCCCTTTTTGGTTAATGTACTTAGCCATATTTTAGTTCATGGGTTCATGGGTTGGCGAGATTTCATTTCGACCCACTTACTAAATTCACAAGTTTTTTTTAACACTTAGCCACATTTTAGTTTCATGGACTCACTGGTTCAAACTTTTACTCTCCATTTTCTGTGACCCTCACTTTGCACCCCAAGTTCTGTGATCTACGTTTTGACCATCACTTAAAATTTAGCCTTGTCGTGCATGTCGGGCTCCAAAGTGTTTTATTCCTCATGCATACTGGCCGACCAACCATTCCTATAGACTTAGTATATTTTTTATCATATCTGCAAACACGGGTTCCCAGGTTCACAGGTTATCGCGTTCACGAAAATCTTATATTGGAATTCTCTCTCGCCCATCCTCGCCCTTTTGTTGATTCTCCCAATACACATTAAGTATTGTTTAATGCTAACAAATGTTGTGAAGGACCTAAAAACATCATCATTAATGGAGAAAGGATCGAGGAATTATTCATTAAATATCATTAAATATTCATTTTCCAAGGGATTAAAATATCATTATCTTTCCAAAAAGATTTATTTGAGATTATTATCCAATTGAAGAAATAGTTTTGTTAACCTATGGAAACATTAACGAGGCAACACTTTTGTGGTGATATTGTTAATATATTTGACCATGAAGACCAAAAATTCCAATGGTCAAGAGAATATTGGTATTATTCCTCTCCTATTGCACATAACGATGTAATATGGACATCTGGAATCACTCGTTCTGGGTGTGTTCTTGAGGTTTTTTATTGTAAGGAAATCATTGCATGGTGTGTGGACAAGTATGTACCAAATAAAAGAATCCTATAGATACGGGATCATTCTTTGATTTATCTTTCATCTCAAGTTTTTTGCAATATGTTAAAGCTTCCAGAGCTGACTCTTACTTTCAAAGGTGAAGATTGCAGAGAATTCTTGAAGAAATACAAAAATGGGATTAACCTTTTGCCGAAATATTTGGAGAATCCTGCATCTTTCCTAACATACATAACTAGAATCCAGTTGATTCTTTAAAAGATCCCTATCGAGAAACTGCATGGCTATTTACCAGGGTGACAGGTCTGGAAAACACTGCTTCTATTTCTTGAATGATTTTATGTATTATGTATTTTAAAGTTCAAGAAAAGGCCATTTTGATTGGGTAAAATACATTTCTATTGAAATCTCTTCCCATTTATCACACTATAAAAAGGAAAGAATATTATTTATGGCCTCTTACTTGATATTTTCTATTCTGCATTGTTGCCAATTCCCAAAATTAACCATTAGTAAAAGGGTGAATTGTGAAACAGATCCAATTACGTTTTGGTATTTGACATTGTGGAGGCATAAGACCCCTCTTTTTTTCTATGAAGTTTATAATGATTTTTTTTTAGTCTTCAAAAATATTTTGTTGGGAAAAAACACTCTAAGGATATCTATTCGAGCCACCAGATTTTTAGAGAAAAAGGGGACAATAGAGAAAATGGAGAATCACAGTATCATAAGGATATTTTTCTCAAAAGAGAATCCTTCTTTTCTCCCCTATTACGTATATGATAAACTATTTATTATAGATGTGGCGAGGCAATATAACTTCCGGTTACATTTTTTCTATGAAAAAAAGAAAAAGCATTTTATTCCCCTGCCATGGAAGATTGGAGAGTTCATTTTCAGAAATATAAATAAAATTAACGAATTTGCAAATCAGTTTAACAATGTGAGTTTAAAGTATGTTGAAAAGATAAAAGGTGTTGATCTGAACAAAATCTCTGTTGGTCATATGCTATCAGTGGGGTTTAGTAACTCCTTCATTCAAACTGTCTTGAACAAAGAAGAACGAGGTAACATCGAAACCACTCTTCTACATAATGTTGGTGATTTAGAAACATTACTTAGCATTAATGATCTTTACAAGCGAAGGGGGAAAGGTCCCAGTAAAATAAGTTCTCAATGTCCAGTTGTTACTCATAAGAATACTACATCCAAGAGTAGTGCTCCAAGGGCCCACCCAATTAAAAATACTGTCAAGAATAGTCCCATTGGTGGGGGAGATACATGTTAAGTTTTGAGCTATTATTAGGTTTCTTTTCAATTTACTAGATAACAATAGCATAGGTAGGATCACCGAGAGAAACACAATCACAATATACACAACATTTATCCTGGGAAACCCTCAAGGGGGAGAAAAACCAACAAAAACTTCCTTAATATAGATAGCCAATACAATGCCTAGACAATAAACCAAAACACTAGAGTATATCCAACACTGAGAAATGTTCCTCTCTCTTCCTTGTTCTCCCAACTGCAACTACCAAAATTGTGCACTTGATGAGTGAATGAGTGAGTGAGATAATGAGGCAATAGCCTCCTTTATTTATACTAGCTGGCAGGCGTTGGAAAGGTGTATCTTCACTGGGTAGTGCCGACTTCTCTTCTTAGTGGTTAAAACCACTTTAATTAGGCCTGGGGGACAAATTATTAATTATCATAATGTATTTAGGGTTTGACCAATCAACAAAAGGGGATTGATCTGATTAATATTAACTCAATAATAAATAGAATACTCTTTGCAGTTATAATATTTCAACACTACCACTTAACAAGAAGGGTATTCTACAACATCATCAAGAGAGAGAGAGGCCAACAACATCAACAACATCTAGAACACTGACTATCATATCTATAAATCATCGAAAGTTTTTCTCATCATCAATATCATCATTCACAATGAGCTAGGATGGAATCATCATTATCTTCATCAACATGGATTAGTATAACACTAATACATAATCATCATCAATAACATCAACAAAAACAACATCATCATCAGATCACAAAGGTTGGAGAAACAACATCATCACAACATGAAGGCTGGAGAAACAACATCATCACAACATGAAGGATGCAACACAACATTATCACCATGGACAAATAAAATGAGGCAGGTGTTACAACATTTTGTGGTACTATGACAGTCCCTAAGGAGCTTCCTAGGAATCATAAGATTCCCTAGGATATAAAATCCTAACAGAGCTACCATGTGGTACTCTAATAGACTATCCTTACAGGACCTTCAAGATCTGCCCAGGAATCATAAGATTCCCTAGGATTATAAAAATCTAAATGGAGCTACCACTATTGACCACATATAGCATATATATGCACAAGTACTCTGACAGACCGTCCTTACCGGAAGTTCGGGATATGTCCAGGGATGATCAGTCCCCTAGGATATAAAATCCTGACTGAGCTACCCGTTGTTGGTCAGGATACCATAGTTTCATCAACATCAATCCCCCTTTCTGTTAAGCCCTAATATTGGCTCATTACCCCTTAATTGGGGCATATTAGATTAGTAATGCTATTTTATTTATATCGGCTTTAGGCCATTAGTTGTAATTTAGATTAGTAATGTTATTTTAATTATGTCAGCTTTAGGCCATTATTTGTAATTATACCTCCTAGTCTCCTATATATACCAAGGAGACATTTTCATTTTGAATCATCTTGTACTTGAACATTTAAGTGGGGTAAAGGGAGGTTTCCCCCTCGAAGAGGCTTATTATCTGAAATTATCGCTTTTTCAAGGCGTTGAGTAATTTTCCTGAGGTTTTTCTATGCTATATTGATGTTTGGTTCTTAACATATGGTATCAGAGCTCAAGGTCTTGGGGTTTCACTGCTACATCTAAGACACCGTGGAATTTTCACTATAACCTGTTTTCTACAATGTTTCAGAAGGAACGGCTTGAAGGATATTTAGTATACAAATCAAGGTACATTGGGTTCAAAATTCAGCTCCTGAGGCCTTATACTTTCAGAGATACAGCCTATACAAGATAGGGTTCTGGAATCATCCTGAAATGAGTCATTGCGGAATTTTTGCTATACAATTTTTTCTGTAATGTTTCAGACCCTGAAATCTGGAGGCCATTTACAGAAATTAGTAAGGTAGCTATGGTAAAAATTTCAGCTTCTGGGTAATCTTAAATTTGTAGATACACCTTGTGTAATATGGGGTATCTGACTAGTCCTATTGACTAGTCTCAAGAAGGTGTTCCAGGTAAAACAATCATAGCTTCTTGTTCGAGTATCAAAATTGAGTGGGACTGGTTGCATTGGATCGTGGACAGTCTGTAGTATCTTGTATGTGAGTTTCAGAATTTTATATCAATTATTGTTTGTGGGGCATTCTATACAAGTGTGATCTCTTGGAAAGGACAAAAATCAGCAAGTTGTGGGGAAGTTACCATAATTTCCACTTGGCACATCCAATTTTGATCAGACCTATGGCATTGCAGAGAAGAAATATCAGAGAAATACATAAAAAGAAAGTTTCATACACAGAAGGGACGAAACGTTGGAGATACAACAGAAGACATATTGTCTAGCAGAACCACCTCAAAATCAAGGTTCGAAAGTGATACTTGGTCAACATGCCACCCAAAAAGGGAATTTCTACACCAAATAAGCCTCCAGAAAATCCTACTTGGACTCTTGATGAAGGTGAAAAAATGCGTAGGGACATAAATTATTTACAAAACAAGATAGTAACAAAAGATGAACTACAAGAGATGATGGAGGGTTTAAAAGGGGAGATCATGGAAATATTGAAAAATTTCGTAACAGAGAAGAC
>JASDQU010372212.1:49582-60761 GCA_032191745.1 Picea mariana | reverse complement strand
GACTATATTCTTCTCTACGAGAAGGTGGTCCTTTTCCCTCTATATCTTCGCTTTGTCTTCCTTAAGCATCACTCAAAACTCATCTTTCTCATTTTCATACGTGGTTACATAGTACCATGAAACTCGTAGTTGATCCAAGATCTCCTCTTTTTCTTTATTCGGGGCTTCTGTGGCCTTTTCCTTTTCTTCTTAGACTCAATGAAGCCGAGCCTCTGTTGCATCTGCACGTATTCAAGGTTGGGCTGGCTCATCCCCCAACTCTGTAGTCTCCGACGAGTAAGGGGCAGTAGGTACTGCATGGCTCAATGGAATGGCTTGTTGAATTTCCTTTAGTTCCTTCTCATCTCTTATGTATAGATCTTATTGCTTCATACCATATCTCTATAAGAGGTCCTCGAACTCATCCTCCATTTCTCTGCAGACTAGATCGATGTCATCCTCCATGAGCGTAGCCTCTAGCTAGGGCTTACTAGCATGGGTATTCTTTATTGTTGAAGGTTTCTACAGAGAAACCTTCCTCTTCTTCGATGTTTCTGCCTCGATAGGGGGATCCTTCAACAGTGTAGCTTCACCTTCTCCTTGTTTTTATCTTTCTTCCCCTCCTACTTCTTGATTTAATTAATCTCCTCCTCCTTCTGTGAGAGAGCGAGGTATACCTTCTTTCGAGGAGTTTTCCTCCTCATCAATCTCTATGTTTTGAACTTCCTCCTTTTCCTTCTTCTTCTTCGCACTGGTATGTCCTACATGATCGAACTGAGTGACCAAGGGTCTTCTTATGATGTCAGGGTTGGAGAGTTCTACATCATCAACTGGTATCAGGAACTCTGTCGGCCACTCCTTCGTGATTTGTTCCATGTCTTCGTTGGTCATCTTATAATAAGAATGTAACTATTCCTCACTCTTGTCTCTGTGCGCAGTGATATAAATAAAGTGTGGGTCTCCATGGAACTTAGCTAGTGGCTTGTACTAGTGCAGAGTGCACGGTGTCATGCATGGGAAAGACTCGATAGCGACCTTAAGTTGCTGATAGTAGGTATGGAACACGTTGTTCGACTTCCATTGCTTCGACATATCATTCATATACCATAAGGTAGAAAATATAGTTGTGAGTGGCTCTAATGGTTCAATTTCTAGAAAATTTTCTCCCTTCAGAATTTTCCAAGTGACAAATGAGATCAACATAAGCAACTAGCTGAAATGTAACTCGTATCCCTGATCCTATGCTTCATGGAAATATTTCTCGAGTGCATTAAAGAGGTATCTCTCCCAATTCATTTGCATCCCCTCCACGCATTTTATTGCGAGGTCCACCACAAACTTGGTGACCTACATGGGGCGGTTCTTTCTGACGAGCTTGCTAGCTATGAGTTGGCAAGCTAGGCACACTGCGCCATCCTGGATGGAGGCTACCTTGTAGCCTTGCTTTCCCTTCTCAACTTTATCATATGCCTCCTTAATGCATTGTACTAGGGAGCGATATGAGGTCTTCCCTGGGTAGAACTGCTAAGGGTTGTGTCCCTGCATGCTCAATCTTGTAATTCGATGGATCAACGTTAGATCCACAGTAATGCGCCTATTGAGCCAAAGATATCCTCCATGATAGAACGAAAATAGGATTTTAACGCAAGCATTAACCTCTTGATGTTGGCCAAAATGAGGGATATTAATTATGTTCAGTATCATGGACTGTGTCAGCTCCTTTATCCATGGTTGGGAGACTATGCGAGGCTTCTTCCTATTTGTCTTCATCAAATATCTATGGGGTGCAAGCAGGGTGTGGTTCTTTATGTCTCCAAGGTTGAAATCATTGTTCTTCAATGCTGGGATCTGTCCTAAATGGGTTACAAATATGTGTATTCCCTTCAGGATGTACATGGTGATCAATGTGTATTCGAAGTCTTGTGGAATGTTGTTGTAGTTAACCATGCTAGCCAAAGGTGGGATATATTCTAGTAAGACCAATGGGATCTGCTTCGCATTAGCCATATCATCATGGTTCTTACTTCTCTTCTCAGTCACGGGGTTGACATGTTTCGAACGACATCCAGTCGAAGGGGAATCCTACAGTCCCCTGGTTGATGATGCCTATACTCCCTTAGACATAGCTTTATCATCCATAAACTTCTTCGTAACCTCTTCGACGAATTTCTCTAGCTTAGTGCACTCGATCGACATTCTCACTGTTAACAAATAAGTCGAGGTAAACAATAGATGGCAAGGTTTGATATCAACACTCAACACACACAATCACTTCATTTCTTGTCTCAAATAATCATGGGTGTAAAAAATTGGTCCCAACGTAGCATTCAACGGGTTAAGTAAGAAAGTGTCAGAGCGGATTCCTCTAACAGACAAGAATGCCTCAATCAATGTGAATTTGCCTGTTATGGCACAGTCTCAATGTCTAACGATGATCTATCCTCCCATAAATGTGTTTCCTAGATGTTCCAGAGCATTTCTCTAACGATCGGGGTGCCTCCAATGGTCATATAGCTTCGTCGGGGTGAAGTCCCATTCTGCGTGGTTCTGCTATTCCGGCAAGGTTCAAATCCTGCAAACCTGCCTCCTGAGAAGTTCAAATCTATGAAATATTCCATATGTTCTCTGTAACTTCTTGTATATTTTCCAACTTATCCTTCTTCTTACTGAGCTTCCTTGCCTTCTTTCCTGTGATTTGAGTCTCCTTAATTGTTTCTATATTTCTTTTTCCATTCTTATTCTTATCTTCTCCTAGCAAAGTGACTTTGCACTATTGATGTGTTCTCAAAGGGTTTGAGGTTAATATCCCTTCTCTTACTATTTCTTGGGTGGATATACTTATTTCTTGTATGGATAGGTCCTTCAAACCTTCCTGCATTCTTTCAACCTCGACAACTAATTCTCTTGTCTTCGGTTGCTTTGACTCAACTTCTCATTCTTCTATTGGTCGATTTGTTTTTCCAGCTATGAAATCCCTTAGTTCTTGATTTTTCTTTTCTGTAGCTTCTTCCTATGATTTCCTTTTGATCTAATCTTTCTTAATCCAAGTCTTTCCTAACAAAAGATGGAATGGGGTGTTGTTCTCAACAAACCTAATAACTTCAAATTCTTCTTGAGTTGATGTTCCATGGATCATAACAGGTACATTAGTAACTCTTCGACATAGGGTTATCATATTTCCTTTAAACAAGCCTATTTTGCGCAATGAAGGTACCATAGTGGGATTTCCCAAAATTTCCCAAGTGTCTTTTGTCATGATATTCACTTGTGTCTCCTCATCTAGGACACAGTCTATGTCAAAGTCTCCTATTCTTGTATCTATGCACTGTTTTTCTTTCAAGATCTCTGACAACCTTGCATCATTGTAATCATTCATTACTTATTTTAACTGTACTAACATAGTCTGAGCTTTCTCTTATTATTTATCTTGATGGTTTAACATGATCTTACTCTCTTGATAGTCTTCTTGTCTCATATTCATCTTTTCAAGTTTAGCAATCATTCTTGGACAATCCTCAACTTCATGACCAACATTTTTACAGCAAAGACAAATAGGACCTTTACCAGGGAATTCCTTAGCAAGATGTCTCGATCTTCTACAGTTATAACATAGTGTCAATCCTCTCTTTCTCTTGTAAGTTCCCCAACCTTTCTTTTACTATGCACTAGGATCACAGTGTTCAGCCTGTAATCTGCAAAAATTCTTTCTAGGTTCCTACATCCACTTATTAGTCCAAAAGTTCTTTTTATGCATAGGAATAACATATCTTTCTCTATTTCCATACAATTTATTCAAATAAACTTGTTCTTATAATTGTACCTTAGCTTTCACACTAGGACAAAATCTATCAAGCATATCTAGATTCATGCTTTTGAAACAAAAAATTTCACTTATCTTATTCTATCAAAGAACAAAGCTTTACCTCATTCAAGATATTACCTCTTTTCTTCAGAACAAGTTTCTTTATTAGCACAAAGCTTCACAAGTCAAGTTGAATATTGCGCACTACAACAGAAGATCTACGTACATAGATTCTTTTTTATTTACTTTAGTTCCTAGCAATTATATCTTTAGGTCCCAACAATGGAACCATTTGTTGGCACAGGGGTAGACCCAGGGTTCAATGCTTCAACAACGCACCAACAAAACCCTAACTACCGGCCCTTTTGGCAACACCTGTGAGGCAGGAGAAGTCTCACATGAGGTAGAGGCAGGGGGGGTTACAAGACTTAGGTGTCTGTAACCAAGCTGGGACATAGATTTGTGATTACAACACTTCACAGGGTACTTAGTAACAATGTATATTAATTCATTATCTTTATTCACATCGTAGATCAAACCCTGAGTACAGACCGACGTAGTAATAATGACAAAATACACCTTGCACTTAGTATCATAAGTTAGATCTAACACATTAAACATATACAAAGCATTAAACATTCATAGATCTATCTATCATTCATAACATTCAATGCACTAAGTATATTCACAGCATAAACATTATAACACAAAGCAAACCATCTACACAAGATTTACATGGCTCACCCCAGTGTAGGGTTACATCCACCATCGACTTCTTCTTCTTTATTAGTCTCCAATATCTTACATACATCCTCTCTTATGCACTAAGCCACATATCCAAGATTCGCACTTGACAAGTGACCTACGCACTAAGCACCATATCCACCTTCCCAAAATCAGGTCAAGGCACAAAGCCAACTCCTCTATTACGCACAAAGCCTTACATACACATTCTATTGCACTAAGCAACTCATAACTACTTGCCTCTTGCAATTAGCTAATTATACTGCTACTTCTACATTACATTCCTTCTTATTTATACTTTTACATCCCTTACAAAAATTCCTAAATGTGGGTAAACCCATGGGCTGACATCCCCTAAACCATAATACCCAAAACCCTAGTGAACCCCTTGTTGGGTCGACAAAACAAGTGATATCCCATGATCTTAGATCCACCTGGGAGCTCCATCTTCGACCATCCTTTTGAAGTACAAAAGTGGTCAAACCTGACCAATGTTTCCTCTAAACTTGGTCGAGGGAAAACACCATTGATCATGTTGCAAGACTATAATCCATTAGAATATTTTTTCATTTCTTAGCTTCAAGAAATTTAAGGTGTATCAAATGGATTTCAAGTCAGCATTCCCAAATGGAGACTTAGAGAAAGAAGTGTATATTCAACATCCTAAAGGATTCTTATTGTCAGAAAATGAAAATTATGTTTCTAGATTAAATAAATAACTTTAAGGATTAAATCAAGATCCTAGAGCATGGTATTCAATACTTGACAAGTATTTCCTTTAAAAAGGTTTCAAAAGAGGATCAACATATAACAATTGTTACATCAAAATAGACAATCCAGAGATGTCAATTATTGTAGTGTATATGGATGATATCATTTTTTGAAGTAATACTAATAGAATGAACCAAAATTTTGCATAAGAAATCAAAAAATAATTTGAGATGTCCATGCTTGGAGAATTGTCATTCTTTCTAGGACTATAGATTACTCAAACCGACAAAGGCATATTCATTTCTCATTCCAAATATATCAAAGAGATGTTGAATATGTTTCAAATGGGATATTATAAACCTGTCATCTCACCCACGGTCACTAGTTGTATGTTAAGTAAAGAATATGAATCAAATGAAGAAAATCAAACTTTGTACAAATCAATGATTGGAAGCCTCATGTATGTGACATCTTCAAGACAAAATATTATGCAGGAAGTAGGGTTAGTTGGAAGGTTTCAAGTTTCACCAAGGGAAACACATGTGAAGACAATAAAATGAATATTCATATATTTGAAAGGAGCTTTGGATCTTGGTCTATGGTATCCCATAGAAAAATGTGTTTCTCTAACAACTTACACAGATGCAGATTGGGAAGGTAGTGTGGATGATAGAAAAATCACCAGTGGTGGAGCGTTCTTTTTGGGAAGCAGTCTAGTGTCTTGGTTCAACATGAAGAAATCATCAATTTCCCTATCCACAACAGAAACATAATACATTGCAGCAACAACATGGTGTACACATGTGCTTTGGATGAAACAAATGTTGTAAGACATTCATGTAGAATATGCTCAACCGATATCAATTATATGTTGCAATACTACTACAATAAACATTTCTAAGAATCCAATCATGCATTCAAATGCAAAACACATCCCAATCAAGTATCATTTCTTAAGAGAGAAAGTCATAGAAAAAAAAGTCAAGCTAGAATATATCAGTACAAAGGAACATATTGTTGATATCTTTACAAAAAATCTTCCTAGATAAGTATTCGAGTATCTCAGATAGAAATTGGGAGTGGTCCCTATTCCATCCAATCACTAAAGAACAACACCAGCTTAGGAGGAGATACAGAAAGAAAAGAAGGTGGTTGGTTGAAAATAAATAAATAAAGAGTATTGTGAAAGGGGGAGAAAATTCCTTTTTCCATTCACGTCAAAGGGGGAGAGTATAGATAAAGGGGGAGATTTGAAAAAGAGAGACATACATGAAGTACTAAAATAACTAAGTGTTTCCATCAATGAAAAAGGGGAATTTTGTTGGAAATAGTGTTGTCATTGATGTCAAATATAGAGGGAATGAAGGAGAGAGGACTACGATTTAAGCAGACAAAGAAAGTAAACAATGCCTATGTGCGATGATTTGTCTTTAAGTGTAAAATATGACTTTGCATGGTTGAATATATGAAATGAGTTATGTACGAAGTGACTGTGTAAATAAAATAGATTGAACTTTGTTTGCATAGGTTTAAAGACGAATGGCGACAATGACATATCCCACATTCACAAGGCAATGTGATTTTGAAGCGTTTATATTGAAAAATAATTTTTTTGTAATTTGAATGTGAACGAAGAGTCATGGAACCGTCAGAAATGTGTTAACATTTTTCATAGATAATTGTGGACCCGGAATAGGATAAATCCTTATCGTTCATCTCCAGGGATCAATGGTTAAGATCAAATATTGGGGTATGATACTTGGCGGTCCAGCTAATCCACATCGATGCCATGATAACAACCTTATCAACACCACATTTCCATTCATATGAATTATACATTAGAGGGTGTCTACATAGAAGCCACCTCATCTGCAACATCAACACCATAGATCTCGAAAAATCAAGAAGTACCAAGACATTGTAGAGATAGTGATCAAGAAGGAGAATCAAGAGTATGTGAAGAAATGAGAATGAACCTATAGGCCCATGGTGAGAGTTAAAAAAAATGACTAAGTGTCAAGAATCAATCGGATGGACAAGATCACATATATAGATTCAAGAAAATTCCATAGACTCACTGACCTCTAGTAAGATTTCGAAGAAATGGATAAGTAAAAAGAATGCATCGAATGCAGATGACTAAGTATCAATAATATGATCAGTCAGACGAGGATGTCCCCCAGACCTGCAATAGGAGTTTCACAAAATTAACTAAGTGTCAAAAATTGGTTAGACGGAGAAGGTCACAAATATAAGAATCAAGAAAATAATGTAGACCCATGACCCACAGTGAAATATCAGAAATTGGATAAATATAAAGAATGAATAAATACCAAGATATTTTGAAGAAATGACTAAGTACCAAGAACAATTGGTTGGACAGACGAGGTCGTAGAGATAGACAAGTGAATCGGGAAAAGGTTTAGACCCACGATGAAATGTTAATTTTTTTTTTGAGTATGAAGAATCAATCATACGAGCTAAGAGGTCACCTCTTGTCACAGATTGAAAGACCTAGAGGGTGAGAGAGTCAATGACTCATGATATATCATATACTCATGGTGAAATACTTAGAAAATTTCCTAAGTATGGGTGCAAAGTGAGTGCGGTGAAATGTGAATGTGCATTTTGGATGCCACAAAAGTATGAAAGGATATGCCTTAGACCCGTGGAGAAGTGATTGGAAATGTGTCTAATTATAGGTGAAAAATGAGTGTGAAAGAACATGAAGGTTCATTTTGGACGTCGTGGAGGTATGAAAAGATATCCCTTATACCTGTGGTGAAACCATTAAGATAACATATCAACAATTAAGGCTAATTAGAGATCTAATCAGATGGTGTCTATGAGCTAAAGGATTGAACTATGTGAGAACTCAATCAACAAAAGAGATTAGTCTGAGGTTCAGATTAGATGAAGACCATGCATCAAGGCTGTGTTACATGTTGAGATGGACAGGGAATTATATTGATGGTTGTGATCTAATATGGGGTCATCGAATGGTTCATGAACATTGAAGCTATGGTGTGTGTGCTAATGACCGAGGAACGATATCAACACATGTGATTTAATTGAGAATATGATATGACGACTACTGAGCATCGCAGTTCATGATTTATCCAGAGAAGCATATGGTGTGTGATGGAAGGTAATTCAATACTAGGTTCAAATGATATTTTTGCAAAATGATTCAAGGAGATTCAAAAAGATTTGGAGCCGACCCCATGGAAACATTCCTTGGATATGTGGAAAAACCTTTGGGTGTATGTTTTGTATAAATAAAGATGCTCAAATCCAATTCAAGTGTGTACAATAATGGATATAGTATGGAAGAGTGAGAAGTGTGAGTAAGTGTGGGAGTGTGTCTGTGTGAGTGTGGATCATGTGGAGAGAATCCATGAGGATCTTAGGTTCGAGGATGCCTAAGAATGAAATAAAGTTAATGTAATTGTCTAAGGGTGGCTAGGAGGAGGAAGGTATAAATAAATTTTGAAATCAAATAGATTGTTAGCTGAAGGAATGTGTTGTGATAATAGAGATAGAGAAGGAGTCATATGAAAGTGAAGGATTGAGGGAAAAAGAATATTTGACATTATTGATATATTGAGGATATTAGTGTCTCTAGTAGGTTAGTGCCTACATATTGTTGATTTTGTGCTCAACTAATGGGATTGGTGTCTCTTCTAGGTTGGTGCCTGCAAATATAACAATTGTAGGTTGGTTCCTATAGGCATTACTGAATCGATGCTCAACTACGGGGATTGGTGTCTCATGTAGGTTGGTTCCTTCAAACATTGTAACAATAAGTTGGTTCCTATATGATGATATAAAAGAATCCTTTTTTGGTTTTCTCCCATTTGGATTTCTAGGTTAAATCTCTGTACTATGGATTGTATGGTTGTTTTTTATCTTTACCTGTGAGATTTGGTAAAGTAATACATTGATAAATCTTGTAAGAAAAAAAAAATTAGTCTTATATTGATTCACCTCCCCCCTCTTAGTATAATTAAGTGTGCCAACAAGGAACTTGAGATCGCTGGAGTGGGTGGAGAAAAGGAGAAAGTGACAGAGCACCATATAGGAGCATCGAAGAAAAAGTAGAGAGGAGATATTTGAGAGTTTGGAGTTCAGAGAGTCTGAGATTGGTAGCAGAGGAGAAGTCAATCCAGGTTTCATTTATGAATCTTGTTGTGATTTTTTGTAAAAATTTTGTATGTGGTTGGAATAGTTTTGTAGAGAGTTTTCAATGGAGTCAATCTAGTATTATGTGAAAAATATGAATAGAGAGTGCATGGTGCATTGTAATGCATCATTGGTAGAATGTATTAGAGCACATTCCTATTGCATTGTGATTATTTTGATTTATGCATGAAACTATTTGAATTGAAATGATATAATGTTATTTTTCTCCCTATCTATGGCTGTGTTGATTCTGAGTTAAATGGATGAATTTGTTAATAATGTATGTTGTTAATATGTTAATGAATTGTGAGGGAATGTATGAATTTCATCCCAAGTAGCTTTCTGGTATGTTGTTGATGGGTCCTAAATCCATTTAGTTCAACAACAGGAACCAAACCCGCCAGTGAGGCCCAATTAGACTCTACAATGTTTAATAGTAGAATGGTTCTCTAGATCTTATGGTCCGACCAATTAATCGATGGGCTTTACATTTTCCTGTGAAGGAGTCTCCTTCAGTATGAACTTTCTCTTTTTGTATTTTCTCTTAGGTGGGAATGATATACGATGGAAGCTGGTGTAAACCAACTTGAAAACAAAATGGGAAAAGGTTTTAACTACTAGAGAAGAGGTTGAACTTGGGATAACCCATTACTCAAGCATGCAAACAACAATTTTATATCACGGGCCTAGTACTAATACGTTAACCATGTGAACATTCAATTACTATCTTAGATACTAATTATTAGAAAGA
Source organism: Picea mariana (assembly GCA_032191745.1). Lineage (NCBI taxonomy): Eukaryota > Viridiplantae > Streptophyta > Pinopsida > Pinales > Pinaceae > Picea > Picea mariana. Next base: position 50,592 of record JASDQU010372212.1, on the reverse strand, counting down.
AAACACATACACGATAAATAATGGAAAGTAAAATAATTCACTTAACTCTAATCATCTATCACATAATCACACAACGATTCATCTTCATCATTAAAGAAAAGAACTGTAAAAACATTGCATCAGATAACTTATAAATAGATTTAATAGCTCTCACTTGTTACAACATACATTCATGATACAAGCTAGAAAATAGTTCTTCTCCACATCCAATCATACACGCATTTGATGAAAATATAACTTGTCTCTGGTCCAGAAGGACTTCTCTATTAAAGAAAGCTTCAAAATAATTCTTAACAAACTAGAAAAGATATTTTCTTGCAAAAACCATCGACCCTTAACTAATCGGTCAATGCGCTTATTTATAACATAAAATTAACTAAAAATAACGGCTAAAGTGTAGTTAAGAAAAAAAAATTGCCACATGGCGTTCTCTCCTAACAATTTTATAAGAGTCATCTCAAGATATCTCTTTAAGAGGATGACTCTTCTCATACTCTGACCAACTGATGAACAACTCCTTATAGGTGTTGGCATATGGAAATCTATGTTGTTCCATCGGGGCCGCGTAGATATCCATTATCTCTACCACATGTTCCCGATACTTCACCAGACTGACACTTAATTGTTTCATCATAGACTGAGCTTTGATTGGGTGTTCCATGAATTATCGTACCTACGATGGCGCTGTGTCCACCACCTTTGAAAGTCTTTTGGCCCATGATGCATCTTTTTTGGTGTGTGATTCGACTATGTCACACAAGTCGACAAATTAATCGTGTGTTCCAAAATCGGGAAGTCTGATATGATCTAAGTGGATATCAGTGGCCACCCACCTTTTCCACCTAGCTCAAAACAATTTTCTAACAATTTTGGCAATTTACTATTTTTAGCAGGTTATAACTTTTGGAGCCATTTTGAGGGCCCAAATGAAATTTTTTCTAGATAGAGGTTCTCAATTATAGCCAAAGGCATGATTGAGACCCAAAAATTAATATCCTCAACAATACCTT
>JASDQU010372212.1:8256-49194 GCA_032191745.1 Picea mariana | reverse complement strand
AATCTCTGTACATTTCTTTCATTAATAGAAATCATGTATTACTGTATCTCTGTGGTTATGGTTGCATCTATGATATATTCCTATTATATTATTGAATATATGTGATATCTCTATGCATTTATTTATTATATCTCCGATCTCATTTCATGCCGAAAATAATCTGGATCAGTGGTATCAGAGCAGGATGCTCTTGATCGTTTTTTTAGTGCATGTCCTCGACGAGGTATGAGTATAGAAAGTTGGGTATCAAGCTTGTCTCTCTTGAAGACAATCGCTCTTGGACACCCAAGAAACCCTTAATGGAGAAAGAAAATAAAAACAACAAAGCAGACGATCCTATCAATATGTTGCTTGAGCAAGCTCTCATGCGACAGAGGGATAAAATGATGGAGAATTTTGCCCACATACTTAAATGCATTGATATCATTAGACGCATCTTCATCAAGTGAACACTTTGGATGAACCTCGCCTTTCAAGGTACAAGTTAATTTTGATATTCCTGTATTTGAAGGACAAATAGATGCAGAAGCCCTAGACAAATGGTTAAATCTGCTAGAAGGTTATTTCTCTATTCACAAATTTTTCGAAAAAGAAAATATCACCTTTGCACTCCTTAAATCTCTCCCCCATGTCAAACATTGGTGGGAAAATTATTAGGAGCAGAGTTCCACAGAGGATTCTAAAATATATGGGGCCGATCCCACTTGGGATTTTTTTGTGGATGCAGTAAAGGAACAGTATTACCCTGTTGGAAACTATGAGGACCAGTACATGAGATGGACCACACTGCGGAAAGAGAGGGGCCAAGCAGTTTCGAATTTCAACAATACCTTCCATACCTTGTGCACCAAGCTGGGTATCAAAGACTCCAAGTGACATTTGGTTCGGAAATACCATGGGGCTCTACACAGATACATCCAAACTAAAATGGATTTTCTGGACATCTCATCACTCGGTGTTGCTTATCGATATGCTATTAAAATCGAGCATAAATTTAAGCACCAGAACAAATGATATTTCATATCTGTAAGTCCGCAACAACCAAAGAATGACATAGACATCCCTAACAAACAATCTCCCAAAAACCAGTCCATGAAACAGGAAAAGAAGGGTCGTGGAAAGACAAAGAAGGACACCAGAAAATGGTGTGATTTCCAAAAAATCCCCTGGAACAACACCAATGAATGTCTCTCAAAATATTCATTGGTGACTGAGACCAAACACAAGGAGCCAAACCCTGATTCTAAATCTGATTCTGAAAATACTAGTAAAGGACAAATCATTGACGCAGACCCCACTGCTATTGTCATGACTGCAACAATTCAACTAGAAGAACCAATAGATCCTGAAGAGGGGGATCACCTTTTTCATTCATATATGTGGGTGAAGGGGACCCCACTTCATTTTATTGTTGATAGCAGAATCCATAAAAACCTCATCTCAGCAGAGGTCGTCAAACAGTTGGGATTGTCAACAACATGATCCGGATTATTTTCTACACGAAATGAGATCAAAGATATAATAAAGAAATGCAAAGAGATATGCATATATTAAATAATATAACATAAATATATCAGATATGAAACCATAACCATGGATATGCAGTAATACACAATTTCTATTAATGAAAGAAATGTATAGAGATTGTAAAAATATAGAGTGAAAGACTCGCTAGAATGGTGACAGCTTATCTCTGAGAAGAGATGTGACGACTATTCGCATTCACAAGAAGATGATTACAATGAGGCTCTAAAGGCATTTTTACATCAAACAAGAATGCCAAAAACCCTAGAAATTGAAAACCTAACCCTAGGATATGAAGCGCCAAAATTCATGTGGGCCCCGTTTGGGTAAGTTAGTACATCAACTTCCTAGGGTCGTAACTTTTGCATATGATCTTTGTTTTTGGCATATGATAGGTCATTGGAAAGGTATCATCGAGGAGATTCATTTTGGGGGCTCAAACATTCTTTTGGATATCATTGAGAACTCAATCTTGAAAAACCTTCATTTGGGCCCTCAAAATGGTCCCGAAAGTTAAAACCTGCTAAAAATAGTAAATTGCCAAAATTGCCAGAAAACTGTTTTGAGCCAGTCGGAAAAGATGGGTGGCCACCCATATCCACCTAGATCATGATATATTTAATCACTCAATTGATTTTAATCCAGTGTGTCTCGCACTTGGCCCATTTCTCTTGAATCTCTCAGTGTGGTTCCTGAGACATTTTCACCCAATACTCGATCGCTTTCCTTATGCGGTGAAGACTTATTTTGTTCAACACCTTAATGTCGTGTTCTTCATTCTCTTGGCCCTATTGAACTACACTAATTTAGTCTACTCTCTCCATGGCTTGCTGTGCTTTTTCATACCACTGCTCCATATCCTTACACGTCGTAAGTGCCATGAGATTATCTTCCTAGAGCTCAGTTATCCCTTTAGTGAATAGGTTTCGCTCATCTATGAACCTGCTATAGGCCTCCTTGAATTCATTCCTTAGGTACATCATGGTGTGAGTGGTGTCCTGATAGTACTTATCCAAGTGATGAAAATGTTCTATCTATTTCAGGATGGTGACCAACTCTTTTTCATCTCTTTTAGCTATGTCCAGGGTGGCATCGGAGATCTCCATCCCCGCGTCGATAAGCTCAAATATTATGGAATATTTTGTGCTTATCAAATTTTCCTCTATAGTGATGAGGATGGAGTGATCTAAAGTGATCCTCCTCTTCTTGGTGGTTCTCTGGATGATAGCCTTCTTCCTTCGATCATAATCTATAGCATGTATGTCGGCTACTTCTTCCACAGGTTCAGGAATTTGTTGATCCCCCCATGTGAGTGTGTTTCCTAGACTTTCACTGGTGTATACTTGTTCAAGGTTGGGTTCTTGAACTTCCTCATTATGCTCTGAAGGTCCATATTTTGTCTGTCGCCCATCGGGTGTTTGAGTATCAAGTGAAATAGAGGTATCAGGGATAGAATCGATACTTACTTGTTCATCGACCGTCAAAACACTAACTTCCTATCGTGGTGCTCCTTTATATGGATCGTCTGACCCTGGTTGTTTTTTCAAACTGTTCACTTGAGACTCTGATGCATCGGGCATTTTTTTGTCTCAAACACCCTCAAATTCCTTTTCTTTCTGTAGGATCTCTAGGATTTAGACCTCCAGGACAGGAGAAGATGTCTTCTCTAGTACATTTTCTTCTTCGATGTGCACAAGGACCCAAGAGATGCTTCTAGGATTTCATCATTGTCATATATCTTTATAAACTTGCTCAAGGGGTTTGATGCACTTGTTTCTACTGATACCCAGACTGTTTCTGGCTGAGTCGCCACACATGTCATCTATCCAGCTGGTGGTGTTGTGAATTCAAGGTCATCCAACCCGTCAATTTCATCAATATCTATAAATTAAGGGCCACTCGTACCCACCTAACTTATGTCTAGGTTATCGAAAGGGGATATTATTTTTTTATGATAGGTCTGGGTCATCTTTTAGTTGATCAAGCACCCACTGCACCCATTCTAACATGAGCAGTCCCCTTTCCCTCAGTTCCTGTGCCAAATGGATATCTCTACCTTGCATTGGGAATATCAAGGGGGATTATGTTGCTTTGACTACTTCAAATGATATCCTTTATTATCTAGCCCTAAGGGCCCATTGAGATGATTGTTCCAAGGCTGTCACTTGTTCATCCCAGCTCATGGACTTGAAACTGGTCATCTTAGGATTGACCATCCTTGCTACCACCTAGTCCCAGTCTTGAGCATTCTTGGTGAAGGACTCATCTTCAAATTTTTCATAGGCGTAGGGCCAACATGACAATACTTGTGATGCATTCTTCAAGACTAGACCCTTTGGGTCATGTTTGCAAAAGCGGCCTATCTGGAATTGAAACTCTAATTGACTCATTCCTTCCTTCTTGGCTTGAGAAGTGTGTTTTACCATGTAGAAATCTATATGGAATCCATAAGGTATGAACGTTTTCTTATTATATTTTACCAGAGTGGCATTGTAACCTTGCAGGATGGTTTGGTAATATATTTCCCTTACTACTAGCCGATCTAGAACATACACAGGTAAAAGGTGTGGTGCTCCAGTGGCTTTGAAAACCCTGATGTAGGTATCGTGCTTATCCAGGTACCAGTGACCTACCTTTGATATCATCTTTTGGCTGCAGCTGACAGTCTTGGGCACTCTTTATTGAAAAGAAAAAAAAGAATGTGCGCGATGAATTGATAGCAGATGAAGGAGTATGATTTCTTGTACCTATTTTCCCATAGGACATCGAAGTAAACGTAGACCAGGAATTCTGAGGAATCCCATCTTAAGTTCATTCTGGCAAAGACATTTCTAGTGTAGATGACGTCCTATAAATAAGAAGCCATGTAGAAGGATGGAGTCTCTTGTTCTTTTGGCATATGAGCCTATTGAATGTAAATTATCAACTTCTTTGAAATGATGGCACCCTAGTTAAAGCCTCTCCCATAAATTTATATCATGTAAGCTAGAGGCATTCATGCCTCTAAAAACCTGGAACAATATTTCTCCCCATACAACTGGTAGATGAGGACCATCAGATAGATATACGACTTCCTTAGGTTGTCCATCGGGTACCAGCTGAAATTCCGATTGGTGTAATTTTTATCCTCTCTCCACCACGAATCCATTACCTGACTAGTGTCGTGTTTCTCATAGAAACTTACAACAAAATCGGTGTTCAGTCACTCACCCAAGTCTCTAAGATTGTAGTAATTTTGTACCTCCACCGAAAGGAAAACCTCGACACACTCACCATTCTCATCATTAATAAAACATATTTGTGTGTCCGTGTGATCAAAAAGCCACTTCAGGAATTCTATGCAGGCGAAAACTGAGTTCTTCTTGTTGCCATGTGCAGGTATGCTCTTCAAATGTTGGGAAATACTTCATCGTCGATATTTCTCATATCGAGGTCACTATGTGGAGTATATTTATGAAATTCTTCCCGCTTGATCTTCTTTAAGAGTTATCCCCATTGCGGGAGTACAACCTTGGTTCCAATGCTTTCTTCTGTGTCTCCAAAGGCAAGAGACTGAGTGAAAATCTTCTTGGTGGATGTTCTAATGACTGGTTCCAGCCTTGGAGCAAATTCTAATTTCTTTGTTGGCCCTGGGGATGAGCCTTCTCCTGTCTCTGATTCTTTCATCTTGGGCCCCCTCGGTGATTACCTAGTACTAGGTTCCTTTGGAGGCATTGTTCTTGCAATCGAAATCAATCCTTTAGGGCATGCATACAGGGTAACACTGGATAAAAAATGTATTAAGTGAAGCATAAAAAATCCACAGACTGGTACATGCCTGTAATGCTTGCTAAACCTGTTGTTTAATACTCATTGGATCTTGGAATCTTTTTCTGAATTACTCATCTCACTCCTCTGGATGCTCTGAAATTATTTGCGCACGATGATTTTATTTGCGAAAAACTTGAAATAATTTAAACGGGGAAGAACCTGTCATGTCGTATCAACCAATTAACTCAGGGTATGAGGTGAAAATCAAATGAAATATGTCATCGAATTCCTTCAATTCAATTCATCATGGGTTGACGATGGAGGTGTGGAGGGTGGTGTGCTCTATTTCAAACGACTGATTGGATCCACACACAAATTAATAACTAATGCAAGATTTGGAATTAATTAGCTCTTTAAATGCTTCGAATCTAACGTATCCTAGAGCTAAAACATCCCATCGCGTCACTTTATTAGTGAATAGATCAGGGATCAGCGATGAGTGGTGGAAGTTTTCTTTGGTATCCTCTTGATAAGAAATTCTAGTGCTGATCAATTTCGTCATACGGTGTTGACGTGAAAAAACTAACTTGGGGTGCGACTTGGGCCTTGACAAACGATAACTACTCAAGGGAAAACTAGATCGTACATTTTATCCAATATGAAAAAACACATGGAAGATGAGGATGGGTGGTTTGGTCTTGTTCATCAATCAAAATCGGGGTTTCAACAAGATCCATGTGTTAAAATAAACCTAGGACTGTCGATGCCGAAAGGTATCAGGGATTGGCTATCGATGAAGCCTTCATTTCTTCATTAACGCTTACTCTTTTATCCTTTTACTAATGCTGAAGGGATCGGTCATTGAAGATATCCTTGTGTGATTCATATCATGAAAGAAAAACTCCCTTCTGCTGACACCGATGAAGATCGAAGCTCGGTGGCCCCGGTTCTCTCGAGTGATTCTCTTTCATTTTTAAATTCTTCTCGATGTCGAATATTTGAGCGTGTCAAGGAAATGTTTTGACAATTAGTTCTTTATTTAAATGTTAGTATTTTAAGTTATGAGTTTTCCTAGATTCAAACAAACTTTGGAATAATTAACAAGAGTTTGAATGATAAGAAAAAGCAACATTTTCCATACTGAAGTCGAATTTAGATAATGAAAAAGGATCAAGTGGTACCCAAAAAGTAAAATTTGACATAGACTTTTTAGGGTGTTTTGAGTGCTCAACAAATGGCGACTTACTGGGCGAAAGCAGAATCTTTGTTCCTCCTTTAGGCTCAGTTGATGCAAAAGAAGGTGAAGAGCTTAACTGGTTTTAAATTAGTGCCTATTTTACCCTTGCATTTGAAATTGTCTCGTTGATTCATCCGGATCTTTCTGTGGGGTTTTTCACCTTTATTCCTCCTTCATTTCTAGTAACCCTGACTCATGCCCTCTTTGATAAAAATCTAGTAAAGAATTCACTGGCATGGAGCCTTTAGCTACCTTTACTTACTTTCTATTGTGTTTCTCCACTGCCAGCGAGCATCCATAGCCCTGATGTAGTCAACCCGACATCACAGACCTTGCTCCACTACCAACGAGAATCCATAGCCCCAACGGAGTTATCTTCATACCCTTTCCTATTATTCACTCATTTGATAAAATCAATTTTATTTTGGCTGAATCCCCTGAGTAAGTGGGAGAGGATGACGTCTGTTATTTTTGTAAAGTGAGATGGTTAAGGTGGATCCTTTGCTAGCTTTGTCTTCAAGGTTCATGTAGTCCTTTTCGACTTACCTTCTTTACCTTAATGTCTTACCAAACCACTAAGAAGACACTTCTGGCATTTCCCCAAAGTTTTTCATCTGTGCAGGTTAGATAGAGATCTCTTCGAAACAACCATAGGTTCCTCGACGCTTCTTGTGTTGTATGTGAGCGATGAGTTAGGAACAGAGTTCACTATGTCGCATGATTTGAGGTCAACCACTGTCTTACTAAACACAATCTTCAAAAGCACAGAAGTGTAAAATAGAAAAATAAAACAACAAAAAATGCATTTTGTAATTGACCTAGATAAAACCAAAATCATGAAAACACTCATACAAAACATAAAAAGGAAAAAAATTTAATTAGATTTTTTTTTTTTTAATAGAAATATTTTTTTATGTCTTTGACATTTACTGGGAGGGTGTCAGGTTCCCCCCTCAGATTCTATAACTGATAAGTGCCTTCCACAATCTTCTCAGCCACCTGGAAAGGTCCGAGCCATAGATTCTAAAACTTAGAATGTTTGCCTTTAGGCTCATTTTCTCTTTCCCATTTTAGGACTAGGTCTCCTACTTCAAAACTCTTCTCTTTAGCCTTATGGTTATCAAACCATCTTTTCACTATCTGTTGGTGGGCTATGAATTTTGACTTAGCTTTTTCCCTTTCTTCTTCTAGCATGAGCATAGTGTCAATTCTTTTTTGTATGACTCATGAAGTTTTTCCTCTAGAATATTGGGTCAGCTGAAGAGATGGAAGATAAATCCCATTCAGGATAATAGCTTCCTATCTGTACACTAGAAAGTATGGGGAATTTCCTATAGCCTCCTTGGGTGTGACTCTATCTTCCCATAAAGCATTGTGGAGTAAATTATGCCAATTCCTTTGGTTATCCACAACTGTTTCCTTCAATATCCTTACTAGGTTCTTATTAGTTGATTCTTCCACTTTGTTTCCCTGTGGATAGTAATTTGCATAGAATATAATTATGATTCCTTTGTCTAGTGCAAACTCTGTTAATAAGGTGGAAGAAAAATAAGCTACATTATCAAAAACAAGAACATAAGGGACACCAAACCTTGTAATTAGTTGTTTCTCTATGAATTGGATTACCACCTTCTCATTTACACGGGTTAGGGGAATAGCTTCAACCCATTTCATGAAGTAATCGGTGGCAGTAAGTATGTACTTGTGTTGTTTTGAAGATCTAGGTGTAATTTCTCCTATGATGTCTAACCCCCATTGCTCAAAAGGTATAGAAACAGTCACCGGTTGGAATGGGGCTACTGCTCTCTTCTCTCCCCCAGTGCTTATTTGACAAGTTTTACAGTTTCTAGCACATGTGTGAGCATCCTTGAAAAAATTGGTCCAATAATAGCTAGCTCTCAGTATCTTATGAGTGGTGGTGTTTCCTGCAAAATTTCCACCAGTAGGGCCATCATGGAGCTCCTTAAGAACTGTGTCTTCATCTTCGTGTTCAAGACATCTTAAAAGTATCCCATCATAATTAATTCGAAAGAATACTGAATTTATGAGGCGACATTGGGCAGATTTAAACTTGAGAGCTCTCCTTTCCCTAGGGCTGAGGTTTTCTGGGCAAGTCCCATGGTGCAAGAGATAAGTCAAATTCTCATACCAAGACTCTTGCCCTAGGTAAATGTATGAATCTTCACCACACCATAATGGCATTTCATTCTCCCATCCAGAGTCTTCATTTACTTGGTCCTGGGCCTCAACTGTTAGTTTTCATAGTCCTTGCCCTTTAACCAGTTTGGCAAGTTTTATATATAGATCAAATTCTTGGACTACTTCCATCCAGTTCCCTCTTCTTTCCTCCATCTCTTGTTGAGTGAACAAGGATCAGACCATAGGGTGAGGCACAATTACTTTGGTGTGGTTCTTGAGGATGTAAGATTTGAAGTGTTTCACTACCTTATATACCGCATAGGCATGTTTATCAATAGCATAATAATTAAGTTAGACTCCTTGGATATTAGTTCTACACCGGAGCCTCGTTGTTGTCATCATCCTTTTAAAACCCAAAACAAGCACACCTCAACCTCTTATTGTATTAACCTAACCCCAAAATTAATAATTTAATTTATTTTACCATAAACTAAACCCTAGAACTTAAATAATTAAATAATTAATCATAAATAAGAAACCCTAATTTTTAAAATTAATTGTTATCGACAACCTAACCCTAGAACCTATTATTCCTATTAAAGACTAAGCACACAACATTAAAACTAATTAGAACCCACTAATTACCTTATAACAAAAGAAACCCTAAAATTTAATTACTTATAAACTAAACCCTAGAACATTAAATAATTAAATAAAAAACCCTAAATTATTAATAAACTATCATAACCTTTAAATAAACAAAAATTTAAATAAACCCTAGTAATATCTTACAAAATAATTAAAATTTGTTAAATAATTCCTCTTAGCCGACACTAAGATAATTCCAGTATTTATACCAACTTTTCTCTTTCTCTTAAAACCCAGGCTCTTTGTCCTGAAGATGGATCCTAATCTGGATCCGAAACCTCGAAAAGCTACATCCATTTCCCTTTTGAAGGTTTCCCTTGCGTTGATTAACCCAAAGGGCATACGTTTGTAAGAGAAAGTTACCCACTTGGTTCAGAAGGTAGTTTTCAAATGATATTCCTCTGAAACTAGAACTTGGTTGTAACCCAAGAAACTGTCCAGTAGAGAGAAAATATGAGAATCGGACACGGTCTGCAATATTTTATCCATCGGTGGGACTGGGTAGTTGTCCTTTTCTGAATCTCTGTTGAGGTTCCTAAAATCTACGCATAAGCAGATTTCTCCAAACTTTTTCCTCACCAGAACCAAAATTGCTACCCATGCAAAATGTCTAACCTAGAAGATAATTTTGGCATCTAAAACTTTCTTCAAATCCCAACACATAAGAGGTTCCAGGGATGGGTGATATTTTTAGAGCTTCTATTGGAAGGGTTTCACTTCAGGTTTCAATGGGATAGTGTGTTGAATGATACAGGTATCATAAGTTTTCAGATCCCTGTAGGACCACACAAAGACATCTTGATACTGTTTGAAGAGTTTGAGATAAGCCTTCCTTTCCTCTTTAGATATGGTTTTGCCAAGATTTACATTTCTTGGGTTTTTCAGGGTTTTGAGATTTACAGTTTCGTGCATGGGACATAAACTACTAGTTTTCAAATTTTTGGGCCCCTTAAACCGTTCTTTTAGGTCAAAAAGATTTTCTAAGTTATCTATCCCCTTCGGGATTGTGTGGGACTTCGATTTTTCAGTCAGTTGACCTGTCTGAAGATTAGTTTTTATTTATTGTTCCTAGAATACTTCATCGTCGACAGCTAAGTCCTTGAAACTATCTTGGTTAGTCAGATAGTTTATGATCTGCTCATCCCCTTCAAAGACCTTCCAATTAGAAATAATGTTAGGCATCGATGGTTTATAGAGTAGTTCCACAGTGAATCAGGAGGCTTCATAATATTCTAGAGGTGACATCCTTGAGGCAGTTGTGTCCAGGGAATCAACAAGGATATTCTTTTCTCTAGGGATCATGATGATACTGAAAGCTTCAAAATTCTCTATTTACCTATGCACTTCCTGTTGATAAATTTTTAGGTGCAGGAAATTTCAATGTATAGTATTTCTTGTCTAACGATAATCTCAGAATCTCTAAAAACCTTCAATTTTTTGACATTTAAGTCTATGGATTTATTTAACCCTTTTAATAGAGCTTCATACTCAGTGGTGTTGTTTGTGCATTCAAATTCTAGTCTACAGGAAAAGAAATGACGTTTACCTTTTCGATCAATGAGGATGCACCCTGACTATTATCCTTACTGTGATTTAGATCCATCAAAGTATATGGTCCAAATTTGTGAGTGGAAGTTAACTGTTTCTTCCTTCTTATTACTTTATTGCTCTCCTATATTTTGTCCAGTGATTTCTAGCACAGGTTCTTGACACAAGAGTGTTTCCTCTGTTAGTATCAACCATTTCTATTGAAAAACCATTTCAGAGTTCTGAGTGAGAGGGACATCAGATGGAAGAGGGGAGAAGTTCCCGAAATAGGAATCACAATAATAATTTCCTAGCATAGGGAAATCTGTCAATGAGGTTTCATTTAGGGTTTCTAGATCAGTGACCATATGTTTTAGATATCTCTCCCTATCAATTTTGATCATATTCTTGTGCCCCTTTAATGGTAGCCAAAGGTGTGCCCAATCTATACTAAAGTATCTGTTTAATTTCTCGGACCAGTCTCATCTTAACAATAATCCATAATCTTATGGGATGTCTACTATAATGATGTCAATCAATTGCACAAAATTAGGACGCATGGATATTCTAATCATTACATCTTTAAGTTATCCCATGACCTTCACCTTGGTTCTATCTAGTTGTATTACATGTTTATCACTCTTGAGAGGGACTGTATTTAGTTTTTTATAGATAGACATTGGCATAATGTTAGAGGATTCCCCTGAAGCAACCAAACAGTTATGGAGGTTCCTGTTGAAGACTTCAAATGTTAAAAGGAAAGGTGGGACAAAAGGTCTTCCCTTCTTATCTTTAGAACAAGTTTTCAAACTTGGTTTATTCCCTAGGTATGTGGGGATTAGATTTCTTCTTGGGTCAGTACTCGTTGTTAGATTTTCTACTAATTTCAAATCCTGTAATAGGAATTCCTTTTGCTGAGGGATCGTACAAATGTCCATAACTGATATATTGGCGTTCAAATTCTTCAAATATTCAACTACATTGTAATCAAGTTTGGGTGATTCTCAGGTATGGATGCTTATAGGGTTCTTACAGGGAGAAAAGGTTGCTTTCAAGTGATCAGGGGTTGTCTTTCCTCCCAAATTTTGGGTAGTAGAGAGATATTTAGAGATAGGTGGACCCTTACTACGTGTTTTCACAACTGAGACCTTTGTGGGGGGTTCTTGAGAAAATAGGTCCTCAGAAGGCATAATTAGGTCAGGATCCCATATTAGCATGGTTCTATATTCTAGTCGATCGATCTCTTCCTAATCAGCAACATTCATAACTAGCCCGCTTGGTTGTTCGATCAGGGATACTTTTTCAAGAAACTGATTGGCCATCAAATTCATGGAATCCACCCATTGAGGTCAGTCTCTTTCAGAGTGGTTTTCTTGGCAATAAGTACAGAAAGAATCAGATGCTACATTTCCCAAATCAATATTTAAGTTAGCTGGGGGAGGTTCAATTTCTTTGAATGATGATTTTGTTTTAAAGAAAGGCTTATAGGGCCTTTGGCCTTGGTTTCCTTCCCCTGCGTTTCTCTTCATGTATATGATATAGTTTGATAATTTCTTAACCATGCATTGTAGGTCTTCTATATCTCCATTACCCTTTTTAGGAGCTTGTTCTACTTGTTTCCCTGGAGGTCTAGTCAAAAGGAGTCCTCTCCTAGGGGGAGGTTGGACTTATTTTTTAACTAACAAGACTTAGCCTTCCTTACATACCTTCACATGGAACTCTATCATTTTGGATTCTTCAAAATTCTCAGCCAGGGTTCATTTGATAGACCTCTTCATAAACATAGAAATAGAAGCTGGGAGGGCATTAACATATACTTCGATTTTAAACTCGTGAGTTGGTTTAGCTTTAGGTTGGAATTTGTTCAAAATATTTGTGAATCTTTGATTCAAATCTTTAATATTCTCTTTTGAACTCATGGTGGCTACAAACAATTCATCCATCAAAGCTCGTGTATTGGTTTCTTCGGAAAATCTATCTAGAAAATATTTTTGAAACTTTTTCCAACTAGGTATGGATCCTACAGGTAGGTAAAAATACCATGTGGAGGCCGAGTTCTCAAAAGTGTAGGGGAACATCCTCCAAACTACGTCTTCATGTTGGAAATTCATAAGTCTGATCGCTAGTATAAATTTCTTGATATGATCTTCAGGAAATCCTGAGGTCTCGGGATCAATCTTAGGAAGTAACTTCTCTAGATGTCGGGGAAGGTTATGGACTCTCCCCGATATGGCCAAAGCATATCTGGCCAGACAAGGTTGATTTTTATGAGGTGGTTTTCCCCTTTCTTCATCATGGTCATTGTCATATTCCATGTCTTCGGATTATGATTTAAACACTTCCTCTTCCGAAAAATCGTCTGGTTCAGAGATGTCGCCGGCTAGTGTTTCAGGGATCAGATTGAGAGGATGTTTGATTTTGGTGATTTCGAAATCTATTAGGTATTCTACTGTGTGCATGAAAACCTCTTAAAGAGTATTGACCACTGGTCTACTTATTATTTGTCTTCAAGGAAGTATCAAAGATAAAGACTGTGCACTGATCTATCGGGCGTATTCTCTTGTGATTCTTCTGAATTGATTTAATTCCTCATGAGGGAGAGTGTAAGGTATGTCAGGGAATAAGCGTTCTTCCTTGGTATGGGATGATTTACTTGTTTCAAGAGTAATAAATGTGTGTGGGTTGTCTTGGGAATGACTAGCCATGCATGTGGGTTATTCTGAATCTATAGGTTGTCTGAAATATTATGTGAAATATGTGTTCAACCATTCATTCTCAGGCCCTCCTTCTAGCACCAATTCTTTTGATGGGTCTTAAATCCATTTAGTTCAACAACAGGAACCAAACCTGCCACCGAGGCCTAATTAGACTCTGCAGTGTTTAATAGTAGAACAGTTCTCGAGATCTTGCGATCCAGCCAATTAATCGATGGCATTTATGTTTCTTTTGAAGGAGTCTCCTTCAGTTCAGACTTTCTCTTTTTGTATTTTCTCTTAGGTGGGACCGATATAAGATGGAAGCTGGTATAAACCAACTTGAAAACAAAACAGGAAAAGGTTTTAACTACTAGAGAAGAGGATGAACCTAGGATAACTCGCTACTCAAGCATGCAGAGGACAATTTTATACCATAGGCCTAGTACTAATACGTTAACCATGTAAGCATTCAATTACTTTCTGAGATACTAATTATTAGAAAGAAAACACATACGTGATAAATAATGGAAAGTAAAATAATTCACTTAAATATAATCATCTATCACATAATCACACAATGATTCATCTTCATCATTAAAAAAAAGAACTGTAAAAATATTTCATCAGATAACTTATCAATAGATTTAATCTCTCTTACTTGTTACAACATACAATCATGAGACAATATAGGAAACATTTCTTCTCCACATCCATTCATACACACATTTGATGAAAATATAACTTGTCTCTAGTCCAGAAGGACTTCTCAATTAAAGGAAGCTTCAAAATAATTCTTAACAAACTAGAAAAGAGAGTATCTTGCAACAACCATCGACCCTTAAATAATCGGTCGATGTTCTTATTTATAACATAAAATTAACTAAAAATAACAGCTAAAGTGTAGTTAAGAAAAACAAAATTCTTCACGCGGTGTTCTCTCCTAACAGTCATCTCAAGATATCACTTTAAAAGGACGACTCTTCTCATAATTCAACCAGCTGATGAATAACTCATCATAGGTGTTGGCGTATGGAAAACTGTGTTGTTCCATCAGGGTTGTGTAGATATTACTTATCTCTACTTCATGTGCCTGCTACTTCACCTGACTGGCACTTAACTGTTGCATCATAGCCTGACATTTGATCGGGTGTTTCGTGAATTGTCATACCTTCCCTGGCACTGTGTCCACCACCTTTGACAGTCTTTCAACCCATGATGCATATTTCTTGGTGTGCGATTCGACTATGTCGTGCAAGTCGACAAAGTCATTGGGTTTTCCGAACTTAGGAAGTCCAATCTCTTTCATGACACGATTGATCTTAATCTAGTGTTTCTCGCACTTGGCCCATTGCTCTTGAATATCTTGGTGTGGTTCCTGAGACATTTTCACCCAATACTCGATCGCTTTCCTTATGTGGTCAAGACTGCTTCACTTTTTCACACCACCACTCCATATCATTTCATGTCGCGAGTGCCATGCGAGTATATTCTTGGAGCTTAGCTATCCCTTTAGTGAATAGGTGTCACTCGTCTATGAACCTGCTATAGGCCTCCTTGAATTCATTCCTTAGGTACACCATGGCCTAAGTGGTGTTGTGATAGTATTTAGCCAAGTGACACAAATGTTCTAGCTCTTTCAGGGCTATGGCCAACTCTTTTTCATCTCTTTTATCTCTATCTGGGGTGGCATCAAAGATTTCCATCCCCGCACCGATAAGCTCAGATGTTCTGGCATATTCTATGTTTATAAAATTTTCCTATGTAGTGATGAGGATGGAGTGATATAAAGTGATCCTCCTCTTCTTGGTGGTTCTCTATACGATAGCCTTCTTCCATCAATCATAAGCTATATCATGTATGTCGGATACTTCATCCATAGGTTCAGGAATCTGTTGATCCCCCCATGTAAGTGTGTTTCCCAGACTTTCACTGGTGTATACTTGTTCAAGGTTGGATTCTTGAACTTCCTCATTATGCTCTGAAGGTTCGGCTTCTATCTATCACCCATCGGGTGTTCGAATACCAAGTGAAATAGAGGCGTTGGGGATAGACTCGATACTTACTCATTCATCGGTCGTCAAAACGTCGACTTCCTCTCGCGGTGCTCCTTTCTCTAGCTCGTCTGACCCCAGCTATTTGTTTGGACTATTTTCTTGAGACTCTGACACATCAGGCACTTTTGTGTCTCGGACACTCTCAGCTTCCTTTTCTTTCTCTGGGACCTCCGGGATTTGGACCTCGGGAACAGGAGAAGATGTCTTCTCCGGTCCCTTTTCTTCTTTGATGTGCACAGGGGTCCTGAGAGATGCTTCTGGGATTTCATCATCGTCATATATCTTTATAAACTAACTCAAGGGGTTTGATGCACTTGTTTCTACCGATACCCAGACTGTTTCTAGATGATTCACCATACTTTTTGGCGATCCAGTTGGTGGCGTTGTGAATTCAAGGTCATCCAACCCATCAATTTCATCAATATCTATAAATTCAGGGTTGCTCGTACCCGCTTGGCTTATGTTTGGGTTATCGATAGGGGATCTTTTCATTTCTGATAGGTCTAGGTCATCTTGTAGTTGATCAAGCACCCTCTACACTCATTCTAACATGAGCAGTCCCCTTTCCCATGCGTCCTATGCCAAATGGATATCTCTGCCTTGCATTGGGGTTATCAAGGGGGATTTTGTTTCTTTGGTTGCTTCAGATGCTATTCTTTCTTATCTAGCCCTGAGGGATCCTTGAGCTAATTGTTTCATGGCTATCGCTTGTTCATATAGGATCATGGCCTTAAACCTAGTCATGTTAGGATCGACCATCCTTGCCACCACCTCGTCCCAGTCTTGAGCATTTTCAGTGAAGAACTCATCTTTAAATTTTGCATGTGTGTAGGGCCAACATGATGATACTTGCGATGCATGCTTCAAGACTAGACCCTTTGGGTAATGTTTGCGAAAGCGACCGATCTGGAATTAGAACTCTAATTGACTTAGTCCTTCCTACTTGTCTTGAGCGATGTCTTTTACCATGTAGAAACCTATATGGAATCCATAAGGTATCAACGCTCACTTCTTATCTTTTACTAGAGTGGCATTGGAACCTTGCAGGATGGTCTGGTAATAGATTTCCCCTACTACTAGCCAATCAGGAACATACACAGGTAAAAGGTGTGGTGCTCCAGTGGCTCCGAAAAAACTGATGTAGGTATCATGCTCATCTGAGTACCAGTGACCTACCTTTGATATCATCTTTTTGGCTGCAGTCGATAGTCTTGGGTACTCTTTCTTCAAAAGAAAAAAATGAATGCGCGCGATGAATTGATCGCATATGAGGGAGTATGATTTCTTGTACATGTTTTCCCATAGGACATCAAAGTAAAAATGGACCAGGAGTTCTGAGGCGTTTTAGCTTAATTTCATTCCAGCAAAGACATTTTTGGTGTAGACGATGTCTAATAAATAAGAATACATGTATAAGGATGGAATCTCTCCTTATTTTGGCTTCTGAGCCTGTTGAATGCAAATGCTCAATTGCTTTGAAATGATGGCACCCCAGTTAAAGCCTCTCCCAAAAATGGCTACTATGTAAGCTAGAGGCATCCATGCCTCTGAAAACTTAGAACAATATTTCTCCCCATATAACTGATAGATGGGGGCCATCAGATAGATATATGACTCCCTTAGGTTGGTCATCAGGTACCAACCGGAAGACCGATTGGTGTAATTTTTATCCTCTCTCCACCACGAAGCCATTACACGGATGGTGTCATGTTTCTCAGAGAAGATTACAACAAAATCGGTGTTCAGTCGCTCATCCGGGTCTCTGAGCTTGTAGTAATTATGCACCTCCACTGGAAGGAAAACCTCGACACACTTTCCATTGTCGTCATTAATCAAACATCTTTGTGTGCTCGTGTGGTCGATAATCCACTTCAGGAGTACTATGGAGGGGAAAACTGGAGTTCTTCTCGCTACCATGTGCAAGTATGTTCTTTGTATGTTGGGAAATACTTCATCGTTGATCTTTCTCATATCGGGGTCATTGTGCGGAGTATATTCGGGAAATTATTTCCATTTGATATTCTTGAAGAGTTCTCCCCATTGTGGGAGTACTGCCTTGGTCTCTATTCTTTCTTTTGTGTCTCCAAAGGATGAAGACTAAGTGAAAATATTCTTGGTGGATGTCATGATGACTGGTTCTGGCCTTGGAGCAAATTCTAATTTCTTTACTGGCCCTGGGGACAAGCCTTATCATGTCTCTGATTATTTCAGCTTGGGCACCCTCGATGATCACCTAATACTAGGTTTCTTTGGAGGCATTGTTTGTGCAACTGAAATAAATTCTTTAGGGAATGAGTACAGGGTAACACCGGATAAAAAATGTATGAAGTAAAGAATAAAAAATCCACTGACTGGCACATACTTGTAACACTTGCTAAACCTGTTGTTTAATACTCACGGGATCTTGGAATATTTTTCCAAATTGCTCGTCTCACTCCACTAGATGCTCTGAACTTCTTTTCATGCGATGATCTTGTTTGAGAACATCTTGAAATAATTTAAATAGGGAATAAGATGTCATGCCATATCAACCAATTAACTCGGGGTACAAGGTGAAAATCAAATGAAATTTGTCATCTAATATCTGCAATTCAATTCATCATGGGTTGACGGTGGAGGTGCGGAGGGTGGTGTGCTCTATTTCAAATGACTAATTTGATCCATGCACAAATTAATAACTAATGCGAGATTTGTAATTAATTAGTTCTTTAAATGCTTCAAATCCAACGTATCCTAGCGCTAAAATGTCCCATCGTGTCGCTTTCTTAGTGGACAAATCAGGGATTCATGATGCATGGGGGAATTTTTCATTGGTATCCTCTTGATAAGAACTTCCAGCACAAATCAATTTTGTTGTACGGTGTTGACGTGGAAAAATTAACTCGGGGTGCAACTTGGGCCTCATGAACCGATAACTACTCAAGGGAAAACTAGATCATACATTTTATCCAATTTGGAAAAGACACATGGCAGATGAGGACAAGTGGTTTGGTCATGTTAATCAATCAGAATAGGGGTTTAAATAAGATGTGTGTGTTAAAATAAACCTGGGACTTCCGATGCCGAAAGGTATCGGGGATCGACGAAGCCTTCATTTCTTCGTTAATTCTTACTCTTTTAGCCTTTTACCAATGCCGAAGCGATTGATCATCGACGATATCCTTGTGTGATGCATGTCGCAAAAGAAAAACTCCCTTCTGTCGATGCCAATGAAATATCGGCACTCGGTGGCCCTGATTCTCTCAAGTGATCCTCTTTCATTTTTAAATTCTTCCTGATGTTGAATCTTTGAGTGTGTCGGGGAAATGTTTTGACTGTCGATTCTTTATTTAAATGTTAGTCTTTTAAGTTATGGGTTTTCACATATTCAAAAAAACTTTGTAATACTTAACGAGAGTCATAATGATAATCAAAGGAAACATTTTCCATACTGAAGTCAAATTTAGACAATGCAAAAAGATCAAGTGGTACCCAAAAAGTAAAATTTGACATAGACTTTTTAGGGTGTGTTGAGTGCTCAACATATGCCTTAGTTGTTCATCTCTGGAACAAGACCATATGGTCTCTATGATTATGACAATATCTTGGGTGAGACCTTCTTCATTCCTAGATTGAATATTGATATGTCGACACCTTGGGGTTTTGTTGGTCAACTCTAGGTCATCAACCCCCCCTGTGTTAGGAAGGATCTGCGCAAATGAACCAACATAATTATCTTGAGGAAGAAATACATACATACATACATACACACATACATATGCCTAGGATTTTATTATGATGTTGGGCATGTATATAACCATTACAAAAGTGTTGGATTATGATAGACTATTGAGTACTGTGGCTATTTTATGTTGTTGGGTTTATGTTAGTATTTCTTATATTATGGAATAACACTTTTATTCTACCCAATACATATTATTTTATTTTCTCAAGGGTCCAATTCATAGAATAGGAAAAATGCCAATTCAATCCATTTTTACTCAAAAACAAATCCTATTTTTGCAAGTTCTATTAGGCTAGAAATGACTACGGGATTCAAAATGTAATAGATGAGAAAACTCAAGTTGTAAACACAAATTCTCAATCTATGTCAAAAAGATAGATTCTTCATACAATAAGAATGGTAAGTGAACTCAATTTAAACTTAGTGCATGTATTATGTTGTTTATATATATGTGTATGGTAAACTCAATTTAAACTTAGTGCATGTATTATGTTGTTTATATATGTGTGTATGTGTGGACAACGGTTATGATTTACTGAATAGAGGGATTAATTTAGCATCAAGCATTTTAATTTTCTCTTTTGGTATTTTTAATAAAGTTTTAAAATAATTGAAACAGAGATTGAACTCAAAAGGAAGTTAAATCCATGAGTCATGTTACAAGAACTCATTTTGGATTCCATCCATTAATCCATTCAATGAGCAAACAATTGGATTTACTTATTTGAACAACCAGTTCTATGGGGTTGATTTATACTAAAATAAGTTTACCATAAATATTGAGAGGCTACAGTCGATCCATATGTTTATTCATCTTGTCAGTACCTTAAGGATTGGACTTTGATCACCATCGAAGAAGTGAAGTCAACAATATTAGAGATATATTTTTTCCTTTATAAAAATAAATAATTATTGGCCAAATATGTTATAGCCATGCCATGGCTATAACACCAAGGTAGAAATTTAGAAAATATTGTGGAAATTAAAATGAGTAGAGTACTAAGAACATACCCAAACCCCAAGGTTTTTATGCTTAGAAACGAAAGACACCCTTGGCATTCTTTGTATTATATGGTTTACACTCATAGGCACAGTCAATGGACGAAGGTGTTTATTATATCAATTTATGTTGTTAACATTCCATTGTATCTTAGGAAATATTCATTGTATTACCACTGTGTTTGTTTCTTTTGAAGGGATTCCAAAATTATATTATAAATAGTTGAAAAACGTTCTAAATTTTACATTTGAATTCTAAATAAAGGTTTGCATTTTTCAAATTGAATGTTGAAGGTAAGAGATTTTGCATATTCAAATTCTGAAGTAGATATTTTTACAAATTTCATTTGAATGTTGAGGAAAGACTATGGTATTGAATGTATTTGAATAGATAACAAAGTATTGTAATTTACATATTAAATTGGCATGAACATGAGGTAAAAATCATTGCATCTTATTGCTCATCAACTGAAATTGGTATTATAATATCTTCGATAAATCAAGATTATTCATGTTTTCTAGGAACTCAACTTTGTTGTTGATTCTTTCTCTAAATATGCCTTTCATTTCGACCACAATAAGATGGTTATTGAAGAACTTGTTGATGGACAAAAGACCTTTCGAAGAGAATGTATATTTTTGGAAATGTAATGGGACACTCTTCGTGATCTGTAAACTACCATGGATATTCCATTGGAATAGTTCATCACAATAGATCTGATAAATAAAATTGAAATTTACTCTATGAAGGATAAATTCCTTTAGATTCTAGAATATTTAGTTATTGATTTTCTTCTTATTCATGAAATAGATAAAATGTGGAAAATAGAGAACAATAAAGTACAATCACACACCATACAAAATATAACACGAATATTTTCTCTGGGAAACCCTTACAGGAGAAAACCCAGTTAGAAGGTGAGGCTTCTCTACTCTCTTTTCTCTAGTATGAACATAATGTAAGTACAAAGGATAAGGAACTTTCTATGGAGTTATTTGATACCTATTCCCTATTAGGATACTATATAACATTAACCCCCTCTTTTCTGCTATCAAATTTTCCACTCCCAGTTGTTTTGCTCTACTATGGAACAAAATACAATAACATAGAATGGAACACCTTCTCCTCCTACTGTCCCAATATTTAACATAGCTCGATAGCCATATAGGGGTTTTTGACTTCCTCAACCCTCAATTGTGGTAGGATTTTAAAACTTATAGAATATTCTTGAAATTTCTCACATGGTTAGCCCCATATCCATGACTAATGGGGGATGATGTTGCATCCTCCCCTACCATGGTGGTCAACATGAAAGATCAACTTACAAGAGGCACAAATTTTGCATATGAACTCAAACTGATGCATGGTATGAACCATTGGAAATTTCTCGAAGTGTAGAACACTATCAAGGGTGTGTACATAGGTTCAAACATG
The DNA here is from genome assembly GCA_032191745.1 of Picea mariana. Classification (NCBI taxonomy): domain Eukaryota; kingdom Viridiplantae; phylum Streptophyta; class Pinopsida; order Pinales; family Pinaceae; genus Picea; species Picea mariana. Next base: position 27,461 of record JASDQU010372212.1, on the reverse strand, counting down.
AAAGTCCCCCAAAACGTCATTTAATGGCTCAAAATGGATCTTGAAAGTTTTGGACCCCAATTTTCCAAACTGGGACCTGCCACTAAAATGAATCTCCAAGTTGATTCCTCCAATTTTTTCCATTCTGAAAGCATCGAGATAGATGGAAAACAATATAATGATCCAATCTGAATCATTTGGCCTATGCTCTTTGGAATTTTGCTTCAATTTTTTTTTATAATTTGGACAGAAAATTCAAACTGCTATATAGATAATCAAATCATAAAGATTGCATTGTCATAGGTATTTTGACAAATGTATATAAAAATGATTATATTGAAAGGAATCTTTTGGAATATTTGTGTGTTGGTGAAGGAATGTTTCTTTGGGAAGTTTTCTTATTAGAGTTACAAATTGGCAACCTTGTATTTTGACCAACGAAAAATGGTGGATTTATATGTAAGTTCAATCTTCAATGTTGAAAAAATTAAGAATTTTGAAAATTGAGTGACACATATGAACTAAAATCACAACATTAAGTTCATGGGAGAAAATGTGAATTTATTTCATTAGTGTTATTAAAATCGAAATTTTATTTCCAATGGAATAATTTTAAAAATTCTAGGATGAGAGGTGGTGCACGTTTCACCACTAGATGCTAATTAATTTGGAGTTTTAATATAGAAAGTACTCTTCCAAAATGAAAAATGTTTCTTATTGAAAGGCTCTCTTCAAAGATGTTCTACAAACTACTTGCTTGACTTTATTCATTCCCATTTATATTTGTTATTAAAAACACACAATTAAACCTAGTGTCAAATGATGGGAAGTATTCAAAGCATGTACCCATAGAAGGTGTATCTCCCTCTGGATAATGTGGATTGTGTCGATATAAAAAAATGTGACAACAAGGCCAATCTATTAAAAAATTAAATTAAGAGTGAAATTTTTGTAAAAGGAATTTGAGTACAATATCTATAGAAACATTTGATGCAAGCGACATTGTTTGGAAAAATGGGCATTTCATTTTGTTGTAAAAATGATTGAATTTCTAAAATTCCATTTCAATTGATGGTTGAGGATAATAAGAAGGTGCATTCCAAGTGTAGTAATCTCATTGAGGAGGAAACCGAGGAAAGGTCGACCAACCTTTATTCTATCATAGTATTCTCATTGTAGAGGAAACTAGGAAAAGGTTGAATGACCCTTCCTTGATAATAGTATTTTCTTTGAGGGGGATCATGGAGAATGGATGGGAAACCATTCCTTGAGAACAATATTCCAATTGGTGTCATCCCACTAAATAGTTGGCCAATCCTTCCGTGAGTATAAAATTATTGTTGAGGGGAAACCAGGGAAGGGTTGGATGACACTTTCTATATCATAGTATTGTCATTGAGTGGGACCTCAAGCAAGGGTGAGTCAAACCTTTTTTTATACTCCTAGTTTATAACTCGTATGTCCATACTACTCAAGTATTAAGAAATATTGTTGATGGGCTCCTAAAATACCTCCTTTCTTTCACTTCATTTCACTATTTTATCGTCATATTTGACCATAACCCATTCCGTTCACCCTTTAAAGCATACCATTTATTTAAAATATATTGATTAGAAGCATTACAAATAAATGATGTGAGTTTATACTTTTTTATGTATTTTACATGGTTTTAACTAATTTTTAGATGATAAACTTAGTTTTATGAACATCGTGTTTTATATATCTATACAATCCATCGAACAGATAAGAAATGGATATCATGGGGGATGCATTCACTATAATTAAAAAGTTTGCATCATTGAAATATCAATTTAATAATCTTTGTTATTTTTGATTGGTTGACGATTGTACAAACAAAAATGAAGGGAGATTGTTCCATCCAATAAATCATGTTTTTCAGAACTGAATGCAAGCTTCATTGAAGTATTTAATCACAATCAACTTGAATTTGGGATTCCAACGCTCATTATGGCACCTGTTCTAGTACTACCATGAATGAATATTCCATCACTTGATCCAACACTTGATTTGGCACTTGATACATAACTCGGAGCATAGTAGGGTTGGTAGTTGGCATATCTGTGGGCATTTTCGAGCGAATATAGAACATGGGTTTTGTGCATGTTATCATCCTCCTATTATGGTTCATCTCACACTTTGATTCAAGCAGTTGGAACTCGCCCCTATATTTGAGTTATGAATTAATAAGTTGTTGTCTATTAATGGAAACTTAACAATTTTCTGGTTTTGGTAGAGTGTCAACCTCTCAAATTATATATAAACATGAGTCCGCTAGAATGATGATATTAATAGAGAAGATAGATAATGAAATCCGTTAAAATTTGTCCATGTTGTATATTTCTGATGCAATTTAAAATCGTGTTGAAGTTGTGATTATCTTGTGAGATGGAGTACCACACTTACTTGGGGGGGGGGGGCACCTTTAGTAAACGTGTATACCCTCTTTGTAAATTGAACACTAAGAATTATGCATGTTCATTAAGAGGTTGTTCATAGTCGTTTAAATTAGATTAAGCTAACCCCTGCAGGACTATGTGATCATTATATCTTTGAGCTGAAATATTTCTAGTTTAAGTATAACAACATAATTTCTGATTTTGAGAGAATATTTCATAAAATGAATTAGTTACAAGAACATGTATTCAATATTCCTTCAATGGAAAATTTTTGAGTAAATTGTTTTGCATCTACTTTACACTTTTTTGTAGAAATCAATGTTCTAAATTGAGTAAATGAATTACAAAGTTAGATTTCCAAGTAAAAAGAGTAATTAGAATAACAATCTTTCATGCCTAGTCTCATCTTTTGCATAATAGATTATTGCACTAGTTTGTTATACCAGTACCAATTTTAAATTTTTCCCTTGTACTGATTTTTGCATCTCATTTTTCTTGCATTTTAAATTTTCCAATAGCTTTAAATCACCAACATATAGATTAATGACCTAGTTCATGATATATGGTCACTACATGTCAAGTTTCTTCCCTAGGTGACAAATTGTTCTAGTTTGTTTAAACTCTTTATTATTTGAGTGTGTTTCCGGCATTAGATTAGAATACTAGATTAGAGCTCTAGACCTGCACATACAATTCTAGCACCTCGAATCTTGCGAGCCCTGGGTTGACAATTTAATGTCGAAATATATAGTGATGCAGGAGCATCGCCAACACATCAAGCGAGCCAGCGCGAAAGCGGAGGATAGTTGGACAAGCCAGCACAAATTTTGAAATGCTTTGGAATTGTTGCGCAAAACTTAAATGAGCCATTTAAGATAACGTGCACTTGTATGTTGTAATGGACCTTGAGCCTTTAAGCTCTTTTCCTTTAGTAGATAGACGAAATTTAATCTAGTTAATGCAGGTAGATAGGAATTTAATTCATAGATTAGACAGTTTTAGAAGGAAGAGGGAAAATGGATATAGACACCCTCATTGTATCATTGTAACAATAGCATAAGCCTGAGCTTGAGCATAGAAGAGAAGAAGAAGAATAAGAAAAGAAGCAGATAACTGTAGAAGAACACCCATGTACAGATCTTGAATTAATAGAAGAAATTGATTTAGATTCATGGCTTTTGTGTTATTCTCTGTGTATTTGATGTTGATATGCTCATGAATGTTTGCTTCCAGTTATACATTTGCTTTTATATGCTGTGTATGTGATTTCATGGTTCAATTGAAGTCAGAGAGAAGGAAGGAATGAGTTTCAATTGTTTCTCTATTTGAGCCAAGAGATTCCTGCAAGGAGTGCATTGACAGAGGGTTCAGATAGAGATAACTTTTGTCTCATTCATCCCAAAGGTGCAGTTGGGCATAGGAGCCGTGTAAGGAGTGTGCAGGCCAGGGAAGCTTCAGGTTTGCGAACCTGAGGAAATTGTTGAGACACTACTGATGCAGGTGTGTGCAGACTCGAAGACCTCGACACTTAGCCGTGATTGAAGGTTGTCGCAAGGAGTGCGAGCAAGGAGTTTCCTTTTTGAGAACTTAAGGAAGTGGGAAAATCTCAGGAAGGATAAGCCCTTGATTTTGTCGAAGGACAGTGCAGACCAATTGTGCCTAGAGGGCTTGCAAGAAGTGTCGCGAGTTACACGCAAGTGGATAGGTTCCGTAGAGGAACACTTAGTCATTCGGTGGATCAAGAAAGGAAGAACGGATGGTTGAAAATCATCCGAGGAGATTTTCGTGAAATTTCGAGAGCCATTAGATCTTGCGGAGGCAGAAGGGGGTTTACGGCAAGAACGTCCAAAAGTTTAAAGCTCAGGAAGGGCAAAGTCGTCGATCCGAGTCACAAGGACCGTCGGATCTACACGTGATATCGTGTATCGGGGGTTCGTGAGTCGAAGCTCTAAATTTGTGCAACAAGAATTGCGATATCGCGATCTGCGATATCCCGACGAGTCCAGAACCATTCATTGTTGAGGACGCGTGTCAGAAGATCCAAGGAATTCGAGGTTTGGAGAATCAGGGATTTCGAGAACAGAGAAATCTTGTCGTTTGCAATCGCGAAGCACGAAATCCCGACGGGAGAGTAGTGTGGGCCACAGCAGGAACTAGTGGGGGACAGGTGGCGTACTATATCGGGGATCGAGAAAAGGAAAGTCCCGAATCCATTGACATCAGGATTCGCGATCCTGTGAATTTTGAAATCCCGACAGAAGTGACGGGAGGTGGAAAAGTTAACTCGTGCGTGTGCGTCAGAGTTTCGTCACGTCGGTTATTGAAAGTCAGAAAATCACAGTGCTTGATATCGCGAGTTGCGAAGTCGTGATAAGGAAAGTTTAGACAAGAGGAATTCAGTGTTGACTGGCCATCGGGTCTTGGGGATTTGAGAGCCCAGTGATTGACCATTAGACTCGTGAAACCATGAGTTCCAATTTCCCGGTAAGTGAAGGGAGGGAATTCACGCAAGGAGATCTATGGGTGTAGAATTTCTCGATAGGGAAATAGAAGAACCTTGGAGTTCTTCGGGCCGAGGAGGAAAAGATCCTGTGTGAGAGGCATACCTGCGGGTGCGGCTGCATCATTTGATGTATCAGAGTGGTAATATCTCTTTGCTTTCTGTAGCAGAGAAGAAGGAGAATTCACCATGCCGCCCAGGAGAGAAAGGAAATCATCTGATCCATAGGATAGGGAGGTGTGAAGAAGAGGCAGGCAGGTAACCAATCCAAAAATGGAGAGACAGATGCGTGACCTACGAGCGAGACTCGAAGATATGGAGACAATGCAAAGATGCACAGCTAGTGCAAGGGATATCAGTGATTCCGAGAGTGAAATTGAGGCTGAACGAGAAGAGGAAGTTGCAGCCAAAGATGCATCAAATGAGCGTCTAATCAAAGATATTGTCAGGATGGGTGCAAAGCCGAAGATGGACATTCCAGTCTATGAGGGAAATTTGGATGCAGAAGAGCTTCTAGATTGGATTAGATCTCTTGACACCTACTTCGATTATGAAGATGTTGAAGAGGATAAGAAGGTCAGATAGGCTATCACATGCTTGAAAGGACATGCAACATTATGGTGGGACGAGCCACAAGCAGATAGACACTGCAAAGGAAAGCAGAAGATCAAGAGTTGAGATCGAATGATTTCAAAGATGAAGGCAAAGTTCATCCCAAGAGACTATCAAATCACTCTATTTAGGAGGATGCAAAACTTGAGAAAGAAGATGATGACAGTGAAAGAATACACTGAGGAATTCTATCGAATGAACATAAGGGAAGGTCATCGGGAGAGTGATGATGAGAAGGTTGCTAGATATCTGAATGGTCTGAGATACGACATTCAGGATGAACTGAGTATGGAGACCATTCAGACTGTGGAGGATGGCTATCAGATGGCTTTGAAAGCTGAGGAAAAGCTGAGTCGTAGGCAAGGTCAAAGGGGTCGAGGCAGGAGCTAGCCCAGAGGCAAGTCGGTTGCCCAGGAAAGAACTCAGAAGCCCAGGGAGGAATGGAAGAAACCTCATGGTAAGATTGAGAGAGGTGGGACCTCACATAGAGGGCCATATGTTGAACAGAGAGGGCAGCATAATGAACAGAGAGGACATTATGCTGACAACAACACTGTTCCTCGTACCATAGGTAGAGGAAGAGGAAGAGGTGGAGTAATCACTTGCTTCACATGTGGGAAAAATGGGCACAAGTCATTCGAGTGTCCATAGAAAAAAAAGGACATTGGAGAATCTCACATCATTGAAGCGCAGAAGCGGGATGTTGAGGCCAAAGATGCTGAGGGCGGAAGGTCACTGGTGATGCGTAAAGTTCTCTTAACACCCGGAAAGGAGATGGAGGACTCAGCTCAAAGGACCAAACTTTTTAGAATAGCTTGCAAAACCAAGGATAGGGGATGCAAGGTCATCGTGGACAGCGGTAGCACAGATAATATCGTTTCAACCGAGATGGTGGAAAAACTAGAGCTATAGACAACTGATCACCCGAGTCCATACAAGGTTTCATGGCTACAAAAGGGACACCAGGTAACTGTTATTAAACAATGCTTTGTTGAATTTAAGATAGGAGGGTACAATGATAAGATTTTGTGTGACGTCATTCCTATGGATGTTTGTCATTTATTGTTGGGTAGGCCATGGCAATATGACATAAATGTGGTTCATGACGGGAGAATGAACACATATGCTTTAGAGAAGAATGGGAGAACTCATATGTTGCTTCCGATAAAGGACAAGGAGGTGAAGCCAGAAGTAAGCAACATAGTACTTTTCATGAGTGGGAAGGAACTTCTTAAGGAGGTGAAGAAGAAAGAAGATCCATAATTCTTTGTGGTCAGAAAACCAAGAATTGTTCTGACTAGCACAAGAGTGGATGATCTACCAAAAGGGGTTCAGGAACTGCTGGAAGAGTTCACTGACATTGTGGTGGATGAATTACCTCGTTCATTGCCACCAGTGAGGAGTGTGAGTCATCATATAGACCTCATACCAGGGACCAGTTTTCCGAACAAAGTCGCGTACAGGTTGACACCGCAAAAAAATGAAGAGGTTAAGAAGCAAGTCTAGGAGTTGCTGGACAAAGGATTGGTCAGGGAAAGTTTGAACCCGTGTTTCGTTCCAATGGTACTCAGTCCAAAAAAGGATGAAGGTTGGAGAATGTGTACTGGCTCGAGAGCCATCAATAAGATAACAATCAGGTACAGGTTTCCATTACCATGGATAGATGATTTAATGGATTTCTTTAGCGGGGAAAAATACTTTTCAAAGGTTGATTTGAAGAGTGGATATCACCAGATTCGCATGAGGGAAGGCGATGAGTGGAAAACAACATTGAAGACAAATGAAGGTTTGTATGAATGGCTTTTCATGCCATTTGGCTTGACGAATGCGCCAAGTACCTTTATGAGGTTAATGAATGAAGTCCTGAGGGAATTCATAGGGAAATTTGTCATTGTGTATCTGGATGATATATTGATTTTCAGTAAGACAAAGGCTGAACATCTGAAGCATTTGACCATTGTAATGAAGAAGCTACAGTAGGAGAAGCTGTTGATAAACATAAAGAAGTCCTCATTTATGAAGATAGAACTCATTTATCTGGGTTTTGTTATATCTGCAAATGAGTTGAGGATGGATCTAGATAAGGTAGAAGTGATCAAGAATTGGCCATCATCGAGGAATGTATTCGAAGTGAGAAGTTCTCATGGTTTGGCTAGTTTCTACCGAAAATTCATCAGGAATTTCAGTGGAATTAGCGTAGCGATGATGGATACAGTGAAGAAGCGGCATAAGTCTTTTCACTGGATAGCAGAGGCTGAGAAGAGTTTCCAGTTGTTGAAACGGAAGATCATGGAACAACCAGTTTTGGTGTTGCCGGATTTCCTGAAGACATTTCAGGTGAAATGTGATGCAAGAAGGTTTGCCATAGGAGCGGTCTTGAGCCAGGAAGACATACCAATTGCATATTTCAGCGAGAAGTTGAATGAGGAAAAGTTGAAATACTCCACGTATGATAAGGAGTTTTATGCTATCATACAGGCACTAAAGAAGTGGAGGCATTACTTGGTCCCAAAAGAATTTGTATTGTAAAGTGACAACCACGCATTACAGTTTGTGACTCAACAGGAGAAGTTGAATCGAAGACATGTAAAATGGGTAGAGTATATGCAGAATTTCACATTTGTGATTAAACACATTTCAGGTACTGCTAACAAAGTGGTTGATGCTTTGAGCAGGAAATGTTTGCTGATGCAGGAGTTCAAAGTCAGGACCTTAGGCTTTGAGAATCTCAGGGACATGTACAGGGACGATCTAGATTTTAAGGAGGCATATGAAGCAGCTGAGAATCTAGTTCTCGGAAACAGAAGCCAGTGGATAGAGTATGTGATCCAAGAAGGATTGTTGTTCAAAGGCAATCAGTTGTGTATTCCAAACTTCTCCATGAGGGAGAATCTGTTGAAGGAGAAACATAGTGGTGGATTAGCAGGACACTTTGGTCACGACAAGACGTTCACGGAGCTGAGCGAGTCATACTTTTGGCCAGGGATGCGGTCGGAGGTCAAGAGGTTCATAGACAGATGCAGGATTTGTCAGCATTCGAAGGGGAGAAAGCAGAATGCAGAATTTTATCAGCCATTGCCCATACCGGAGAGGCCGTGGGAGGCAATTAGCATGGATTTCGTATTGGGATTGCCAAGGACGCAAAGAGGATTTGATTCCGTCTTTGTAGTAGTGGATAGGTTCTCTAATATGGAACACTTCATTCCATGCTATAAAACTAGCGATGCGACTCACATTGCAAATCCTATTTTCAAAGAGGTCATTCGACTTCATGGATTGCCAAAAAGCATAGTTTCAGACAAAGACACTAAATTCATAGGACATTTCTGGAGGACATTATGGAAGAAGCTAGGAACTAATTTGATGTTTTGTTTTGCTTATCATCCTCATATGGATGGAAAAACGGAAGTGGTAAATAGAATTCTGGGAGACTTGCTGAGAAGCTTGGTGACAGAGCATCACAACCAGTGGGACAACATATTACCACAGGCAGAGTTTGCATACAATGACTCATTAAATCGGAGCACAGGCCGAAGTCCATTTCATATTGTCTATGGGATGTATCCGAGAGGAGTTTCTGAACTGATGGATTCAGAACAGACTGCTACTAGTAGCGCTAGTTCATAAGAATTTGTTGAAGCGATGAAAGAACTTCACAGCAGGGTGAAGGAGCGGTTGCTAGAATCAAGCCAGGAGTACAAGCGCAGAGAAGATCATCATTGGAGACAAATTCGGTTTGAATTTGGTGATCTAGTTCTGGCACATTTAAGGAAAGAAAGGTTTCGAAGGGGAACATACAATAAATTGAAAATGAAGAAAATCGGGCCATGTAAGGTCTTGAGAAAATTCGGAGAAAATGCTTATGAGATCAGGCTACCGGATGGGATCGGAATATTTCCAATATTCGATGTCGCAGATTTATACCCATACAGGGCTAGAGAAGCAGAGACTAGAGATGAGAAGCCAGTGATCCAATGGATGAAACAATTGCCAGTTTCAGAGAAGCTATAGATGGAATGCATACTGGACAAAAGAGTGGGTAAGAGGACCAGGTGAAAACAATATTTTGAGTATCTGGTCAAGTGGAAGAATCATCCAGTTGAATATGCTCGCTGGGAGAATGAAGTAGAGATACAGAAGCATGGACAGACCGTGGAGGAACTCATGGATAGGATCCCATGAAAGTTTTCAAGCCGAGGAGTATGATGTAGGAGCATCGCCAACACATCAAGCGAGCCTGCGCGAAAGTGGAGGACAGCTGGACAAGCCAGCACAAATTTTCAAATGCTTTGGAAATGTTGTGAAAAACTTAAATGAGCCATTTAAGATAAGGCACACTTGTATTTTGTAATGGACCTTGAGCCTTTAAGCTCTCGTCCTTTAGTGGATAGATGGCATTTAATCTAGTTAATGCAGGTAGATAGGAATTTAATTCATAGATTAGACAGTTTTAGAAGGAAGAGGGAAAATGGATATAGACACCCTCATTGTATCATTGTAACAATAGCATAAGCCTAAGATTGAGGATAGAAAAGAAGAAGAAGAATAAGAAAAGAAGCAGAGAACTATAAAAGAACACCCATGTACAGATCTTGAATTAATAAAAGAAATTGATTCAGATTCATGGATTTTGTGTTATTCTCTGTGTATTTGATGTTGAAATGCTCATGAATGTTTGCTTCTAGTTATACATTTTCTTTTATATGATGTGTATGTGATTTCATGGTTGAATTGAATTCAGAGAGAAGGAAGGAATGAGTTTCAATTGTTTCTCTATTTGAACCAAGAGATTCTTGCAAGGAGTGCAGTCGAATTGTCTGCAAGGAGTGCGTTGATAGAGGGTTCAGATAGAGATAACTTTTGTCTCATTCATCCCAAAGGTGCAGTTGGGCATAGGAGCCATGTAAGGAGTGCGCAGGCTAGGGAAGCTTCAGGTTTGCGAACCTGAGGAAATTGTTGAGAGACTACTGCTGCAGGTGTGCGCAGACTAGAAGACCTCGACACTTAGCTGTGATTGAAGGTTGCTGCAAGGAGTGTGAGCAAGGAGTTTCCTTTTTGAGAACTTAAGGAAGTGGGAAAAGCTCAAGAAGGATAGGCCTTCGAGTTTTCTGAAGGACAGCACACACCAGTTGTGCCTGGAGGGCTTGCAAGAAGTGTCATGAGTTATGCGCAAGTGGATGGGTTCCGCAGAGGAACACTTAGTCATTCGGTGGATCAAGAAAGGAAGAACGGACGGTCAAAAATAATCCGAGGAGATTTTCACGAAATTTCGAGAGCCGTTAGATCTCGCAAAGGTGCAAGGGGGTTTATGGCAAGAACGTCCAAAATTTTAAAGCTCAGGAAGGGCAGAGTCATCGATCCGAGTCACAAGGACCGTCGGATCTACACGTGATATCGTGTATCGGGGATTCACGAGTCGAAGCTCCAAATTTGTGCAGCAAGAAGTGCGATATCGCAATCCACGATATCCCGACAAGTCCAGAACCATTCATTGTTGAGGATGCGTGTTAGAAGATCCAAGGAAGTCGGGGTTCCGAGAATCGGGGATTTCGAGAACAGAGAAATCTTGCCGTTTGGAATCACGAAGCACGAAATCCCGACGGGAGAGTTGTGTGGGCCACAGCAGGAACTAGTGGGGGACAGGTGGCGTACTATATCGAGGATCGGGAAAAGGCAAGTCCTGAATCCATTGACATCAGGATTCGCGATCCCACGAATTCTGAAATCCCGACAGAAGTGACGGGAGGTGGAAAAGTTAACTCACGCGTGTGCGTCGGAGTTTCGTCACGTTGGTTATTGGAAGTCAGCAAATCACAGTGCTTGATATCGCGAGTTGCGAAGTCGCGATAAGGAAAGTTACGACGGGAGGAAGTCAGTGTTGACTGGCCATCGAGTCTCGGGGATTCGAGAGCCCGGTGATCGACCATTAGACTCGCGAAACCGTGAGTTCCAATTTCCCGATAAGTGAAGGGAGGGAAGTCGCACAAGGAGATTTGTGGGTGAAGAATTTCCCTATAGGGAAATAGAAGAACCTTGGAGTTCTTCGGTCCGAGGAGGAAAATATCCTGTGTGAGCGGCATACCTGCGGGTACGGCTGTGTCATATAGCATATATATCACTCGATGATTGTATATGTTTTCTTTCAAGCCATCATGTAGAATTGTTTATTTACAAGTATTCCCATACTCGTCATTAGAAAGTAGTGTGGTTCTCCTATGCATGTATTCATCATCATCATCAATTTTTTTCATGTGGAGAAGGCCTAAACCATCATGTGTGTAGAGTTCTTATCGTGAATTTCATTATGAGTAGTGGATGTTGTTAGAGAGTAGTTATTGCATGTCCTTATCACATATCTAGAAGATAAATTTATTATCATCATTACATGTATACAATTTGTATATATTTATTCAATTTAATGTTAAAATGTTATGAAAGTGTTTTGAAAATTTTGCACAACAATATGGAAGAGCATATTAACTTAGAAATTTGATTTTAACTTGTAGTGCCCTATTTGTTTTGACTAGTTTAATATATTGGACTTTATTATTTTAGGTCATTTCATTTACAAAATTACTTGATATATTGACTTGTGCTCTAATGATGAAACTCAAGTCTTTGACTATTTTGATTGGTTTTAATTGATGCAATGGTAATTTTGAATGAATTTTATTGAAATGTTTATGTGAAACATGGATGGATAAAATGTACATTAATATGACATAATTGACATTATCATGTCATATTGTTATGATACATGAAATGAATATATTTTATGCAATTATTTGTATATGCTACTAATGGTTTACATAGCGTGACAAGGAACCCATGGGTGTACGTTGGAGTGGGAGTGCATCAATATTGTATGGAATCTAGATTGAGTGAGGATATGTTATATGATTAATGACATTATTTAATTTATGATTATGGAACAATTTAATTCCCTTGTTTTAGTGTGTTTAGGAATATATAATATTCTTTCTAATCAATCCACAAATGGGTAATGGGATTGTATGGAAGTGTACATGGTATATTTAAGAGAGGAGGAACAACATTCATGTTTCCACCTACTAGTACTCATTTTTTGTGACCTAGGTTGAAAATCTAATGAAACTTTTACTTAGAGGTTTCCCATTTCCATGAGGGTAAGCCATGGATGGATTCCTCAATGACCATTACTCTATCAACAAGGTACTAACAAATTTGAGCTAATAGTGTCTCAATACTTGCACCATTTTCCCACCTAGAAAGTTGGATGCTTGAAGGGAATGCATGAACAAGGATGATCCAGATTGGATAATTATATTGTTTTTCATCTATCTCAATCCTTTCAGAGTGGAAAACATTGGAGGAATCAACTTGCAGGACCATTTTAGTGGCAAGTCCTAGTTTCAAAAATTGGGGTCCAAAACCTTCTGGGGCCATTTTGAGGCATCAAATAGAATTTTGGGGGTTTGAAACTTTTTCAACATATATTGAACCTCATGATGCTATTATACACATTTTGACCTTTCAAATGGTGCAAACATAATCAATCGTAGCTCGTATGCAAAATTTATGCGTCCTGCAAGTTGACCTACCGTGTTGACCACCATGGTACGAGAGGATGCCACATCAACCCCATTACTCATGAATATGGGGGATAACCATGTATGTAATTTTAAGAATATTATAGAAGGTTCAAAAACCTATCACAATTGATAGTTGAGGAAGTCAAAAAACTACCCCTAGATGGATATTGGGCTATGTTAAATTCGAGGCCACTGGGAGGTCAAGGGGTTCCATTCTTTTGCATTCGATCTTGTTCCAAAGCTAAGAAAAACATCAGAGAGTAGTATTTTGTGAGAATAATAGAGGAGGGGATATTCTATAGTATTCATAAAGGCCACGGTTCAAATGAAACTCCATAGAGAGTGTCTCTTCCTTTGTACGTGCATCATTTCTATACCAAATAAAAGAGAGCAGAGAAGCCCCACCTTATAGTTGGGTTTTCTCCTATATTGGGTTTCCCAAGTCGCATATTATGTTTATTTGTGGATGTTGTGATTATATTTTACTATTTTTTATTTTCCTCATTTTATCTACTCCATGCATAAGCAAAAAATCAATAACTAAATATTATGGAGATCTAAAGGAAAAATAACCTTAGTAGTAAAGATTTTCAATTTTATTAGATATGTTGTGATGAATTGTTCCAATGGAATCTCCACAATAGCTTACAGATCATATTTGTATCAGAGAAGGTTTTTATTTTAGATATTTGTGGGAAATTGGAGGATCTAGGAATCAACTTAAAGAGAAGTCACAGAAACACTAGCCATAACAAATGAGTATGTTCATAATAAACCTAGATATGTAGAAAAAGAGAGATTTGAGCCGTTGGAAGAACAAGTTTTCGACATCAGTCACAATATCAACCTCCTCATGGTAGCTCTAGTAAGCAAGCTCAAGCCATTTGGAGATGATGGAGGATCTAAATCAAATATCAGATTGGAGGGGAAATCAGTATATTGGGAATACTTAGGAAAGGAGCCATGGAGAGAATCCGAGAAAGAGTAGTTGATTTCAAGTGTTGTTAACCCTTCATAGTCCTTATTAAATATGGAAGCGAAAGCATACATAAATTCATACCAAGTTGAGATCGATGCATTAAAACCGAATCATTGGTTGCAACAACTAGAAGTTTATTTTAGCATTCATCATATAGATGAAGGGAAAAATATTTCATTTTCTAGATTAAAGTTAGAGGGCCATGCTTTAACCTCATTGGAAAACAACGCATAAACACTTAGGTTGGAGGGTGGTTCGCCAATAAATAGGTGGGAGGACTTCAAAACCCTCATCAAGTCCCAATTCTACCATATCGAATATGTATAGGACTAATGGATCTTGTGGCCCTACTTCAAGAAGAGGTAGGGGAAGAGTGTACAGGAGTACACCATTGAGTTTAGAAATATTGCCATCATGTGGGTATCTCTCCCAAGAACCCATATGTACTCCTCAAGTATCTGGGTGGCTTACATACTCATCTACAAATCCAGGTTATGTTCTTCAAGCAAAGGATAGGGGATGAGGTGTGTGTACAGGCACAATTTATGGAAAGCATATGCCAAAAGAAAGGGTAACCAAGTGGTTCGAAGAAAAAAAAAATAGAACACCGAGAAGTTTCAAGGAGGGGAAGAAGAAGTGGAAAGGGGGGGAATATAATAAGACAACAACCACTACACATCGGTGCAAATATCCTAGCAACCATTGAAATCATTCCAACATTGATGTCCACACTGTTATAACCCTATAATTTATAGGATCAACTGGTGACTGAAATGTTATCACTTTAGTGTCTTGTTTGTCAAATGATTTTCCATTCTGCAAATAATTTGAGAAAAATAAAAGAAAAATAAAAAGAAAAGAAAAGAAAAAGAAAAAGAATAAAAGAGGGCATAGAAGAAATTGGATAAAGCCCCATGCAATAACAGTGACTTGGTTCATACAGTTTAAACATGGCCAAGTCCTTTAAATTAATGTTGATAGGATTAGTGAATAAGCTTGGCTAAACTATTTAATCTTAGCCAAGTGATTTAGGTTATCTAGTGAATAAATTTGACCAAACTACCTAATCTTGGTCAAATAACCCCAGGATAGAGTAATTTCTTAGTCCAACAGTTTAATCTGGGCTAATTGTCATAGGTGATTAGGTTAGAACATAGGGTAGTTTTCTTTATCTCAATAAAACAGGCATGATGATCGATGTTTAACCATATCTTTGAGGTTTAAAGGTTTTATGTCTAACCCCCATGGTGATGAAAATAGGGAAAAATTGGGAAAACCCACATAATGCACTTATCCTAAATTTCGAAGCAATATCATTTTGCACTCATGGATTAAAGACAACGCACAGATGAATGGATGAGATGTTGTCACTTAGATCTACGATTGACAAGCTTTTCTGGACCCCCCTGAACTTTCTACCTTTAACGGTGGGGGGAGGGGGGTCTAAAATCAGAGATAACTAAGGCGCACATCTAAACGGTTGAGACGCCAATGCTTAGATTCACGGCTGAGATTGAATTCCAGACCCCCTCGACCATTCTGCTTTTAACTGTGGGGGTCGAGTCTAGAATGTTGTTTAAACATCACGCACAGATCTACAATCCAGGAGCAGGCGCACTGATGGACGACTGATGGTAGTTTTTGGACCCCCCCGACTGATCTATTTTTAATGGGGGGGGATTTGGAATGGATTGTTTTTTCTGGCGGGCCCCTTTCCTCTACGTGGCAGGAATCCATCAGTTCAGACTCCCACCACTTACCATGATCTGACATACCCTGTCACCCCATGACATCATCTTCACCGTTTTCCCCTAAATCAATCCTTTCACTCTGTTACAAGTCCCTTCACCATGTTCAAGTCCCAATCAACTCCCTCCATGTCACTCAGTCATATTTGTCATTCATTTTCACCCGCCATCTCACGCTCCAAATGACCCATTGGAAATTTATTACAGGTTAACCTATATGTTAGCCTGTTGAGTTGTCTCTCATGCCCAACGGGTATCCATTTTCTCAAAACTACCTTCATTGTTCATTCCCCCATCATTTACCCTGTCGTCGCACCAGAGAGTATTTTTCCCCATTTCCTCTCTGTTTCAGTCAATTGTCCAAAGCCATAGTCATCCATGCTAACTTTTTGTTTTACTTGCAAGTATTTTGACAGTGATAGCACCAAAATTAAAGAAAGAAGAAGACGAGGAAAGTCCTTTCCTCCCACCTCCTGTTGATCTCGACAGGATTCATTTGGTCGATAAAGATCATTTAATCGCAGATACCAGATGTGAATTCGACTTCACAGATTTACAGTCATGGCTAAAGGACATTTTCTTGGACTAGAGTGATGAAATTGGACTGTGGGAATCAAATATTCCCCTGTATATTTTCCCCCAGGTTCACCATTTCCCCAAATTCACCCTCAAATGCCAGGCCCACTACATTCCCAACCAGAGAGCCATAGTATCTTCATTAGGAGAAAAAAAAAAATATTACACCTGAAGCCATCGATCAGATGATGCAGATACCCAGAGATGAATCCTCCTCCCCTTTCAATCTTGAAGTCATCACACAACTATACCAGAAACTATCATTCCCCCAAAGAGCTCAAATTTTCAACATTTTTCTCCCACATGCCGCTCAACTCCCTAAGACAAATCCCTCATATCCTTCCTCACTGTTCTCAGTGAAGGGAAACCAAGTCATATCGTTGGTCTGTTCTCTGCTGGGGTATTTTTCAGATCAATGGGTGGATGAACTCATGTTGGGTTTTCTGTCCATTTTCTCCGTCGATGAGAGACCCACCACTCAGTTCAACTACAGTACTTTCCTGGTGGACATTATTCATGAACAATTCTCAAATTCCACCATAGAGGGCATGTTCCAATATTCCTCAATACTGGCTTACATGTTCACTTTCTTTCAAGCGGACAAATTCTCCTTCCTAATGCAGAAGATGGACAAAGATGGAAGGTCTCAAGCGGTAACAGCTTGGACTTCACTGCTCAGGAAAAATTCTACAGAATTCAGTTTCAAACAGTTTATCGAGTAGTTTTACCATCCAATGGTGAGCATGCTCAGTGTCATACCCGAGCCAAGAATAAACGAGGAGATTCAGAGTATCTTACACCTCTCAGATATTTCTAAAATTAGTGATTCGTATCTTTACCAAAACCACACTGAGATCAGATTTTATGGATGCGAGTATGACTGCCCAAGTACCTACCCATGAGGATATTTTCTCTGGAGTACATAAGGAAAATGATTAACTCAAATGGCATACATTTTGTGTCTCTGAAAAAGAAGCAACAGCTTAGAATCAAAGGGAAAATAGGATCTTTCATCTGCAATAGCCGAGGCGCCAGAGAGGAAGAAGACAGATTGATAAAATAAATGAAGTTGTAGGTCAGTTTCATATGGCACTATGACCCATGCAGGATAATTTCAGATATGAGGATTAAAAATAAAAACATTGCATATGTTCATACACCCAAGCCTGAGATAGAAAAAATAGTGAATCAAACAAAATGGGAGCTGAACACCCTGGTTGAAATAGAACAGCAGGACCCTCTGATCACATTCTAACAGATGACTACACCATAGGTTCCCAAGGAGAAAATACCTAGGAAGGATACCTCACCTTCCATCACTGAAGTCTCAGTTGAATATTTCCAATTGCACACCAAAAGGCCAAAAACCAGTCATGCACCTGACACGGTTGGTGAAAAGGGAAGCCAATCCACTGCAACTACGAAGGATGATTGGTCACTTCTTGGCACAAGCAGCAAACAGATCATATCTACAATTTTTTCCAAGAAACCCACGAATACTCCACCAATCAACCAGCCGAGCAAAATAGGGCCAAAATTGAGTGTTTTTGAGAAGTATGATATGATCAAAAAGAAAAATCAGACGCTGACCAACAATACTTATGCTCAGTTACGGAAGCAAACATCAACTGCACAACACAGACTGTTGTCTACATTCGACACTGAGAAAGGTTTCTGCAAGCACAGGTGCCAGACTCGAAAGTAATCGCCGATTACAAAAGGGAAACATTCAAATTTTAGACTAAAGATGTGCATCCTGCTGATCAAATGGATTTGCATAGAAAAAATGGAGAAATGGTTTTCTCCACGTTGGAAAATGCTTCTACTGCTGCCTCTAAGTTACAGGTATCTATGAGCAATGTCCAAACATAGCTGAAATTAGAAAAGATATCATCCTTTGCAAACGATAACAGAATTAAGACATTGGAAGAACTGGTCCTCAAGATCAGGTATGATCCCTCGAATGTGAAAGAAATCGAGGAGATTCTTAAAAAGAAAATTTTTGATATAACAACTCTGAGGAAATAGTTGAAATTTCCACCAACAAAAGATTCACAGGCAAAGGAGATAGCTAAGACAGAAGGGGAAAAGGATGAGATGCTCAAGCTGATCATGGAGTAGAATGCACAGTTGAAGGAGATGGAAGCAGAATTGGAAAAACTATTGAAAGATAAGGAACAATCAAAGACCATGGAGGTCATTTCATTGAGTGCAGTGCCACTCACAAGAGTAAGCATAGCATCTGCATCAGAAATTCCCTCAACAAATCCACTGTTAGCTTCGGAGAAGACAGTAGAACTAGAAAAATCCATGGAGGAGATGAATTTGCAAGAGACAGAGATTAGTAGACTTAAAAAGGAGGTTGAGAACCTTCAGGAACTCAAGTCTTCTTACCAAGCCAACTACTCCAAGGAGAAACAAACACCAGACAAGCTCAAACAGGAATTGCAACAACTTCAAAAGCAAACAGTGGTAGGCAAAACACTCGTTGAGGTCAAGGAAAATGTCTGGATGGATATCACCAAATCCATAAACGAAATATGGCCTATGGTACAAATCATGTTCGAGCAGAACGAACTAGTGCAAAGAAGCAAGTAAGCGATTGAAAAGATAAGAGGAGAATTGGGAGAGATGCCCACAGAAGCCACTAAGATCATTAAATTCCTAAATTCAAAAACCAGAGAAGAGTTAGAGGAATTGAAAATTGAAGATAGGATAGAAACCATCCTCAAGGTCAAGAGGGTCCTGACTAAAAAAGGGTTGATGCTACAACTAGAGGAAAAAGTCCAGGACATGGACATAGGAGTACAAAGATTTTTCAGC